>VUYV01000077.1:3578073-3657587 GCA_008711295.1 Anarhynchus alexandrinus | reverse complement strand
AAAAAGAAAACCCAGTAATAAAGGCAAGTGGAAGAAATTCTCAATATTACCAACTTTGAATTTAATATTTAACTACTAAAAATAGAAAAAGATGATAAAAAAAAAAATATAGAGGGTGATAGAAATTTTAAGTACACTTTCTAGGAAACTCTATAAGTAATTTTTTTTCTAATTTGACTTGATTACTAGAGAAAGAGACTGTAATGCCAATATATCTATATAAAAAAAAATAAAATTGTCAGATGAAATTAATATAGCAGATGAAATGTAATTGCATTTTAATTTAGAATTTTATACTGTTTCATGGAAATAATTCTCTACATAGCTAGGATTAGAACTGTTTTTGCACAATAAAAATAAATGACCTTAAAAGTGTAAACAGAGATGAACAAAACCAGAAGTTTGTCCTGAAAAAGTGGAGAACTGCAGTGTTTTGAGCACAGTGTGCTGTTATTCACATTTTCATTTGCTTAATAGGAAAAAAAAAAGATGGAAAAAAATCCCTCTTTGGTAAGTAATGATCATTTTGAATGTCATAAAGTACTAACAAAGTTCCAACCATCTATGATTACAGTAGTAAAGAAAATATTGCCAAAAGGCTTACATTTTTTAATACAGATAAACAGTTGAGAGAGAGCAGAAGAGCCAAAGACAGTGACATGAACCTTTTCTACAAGCTGAGAGCGAAGATAACATTTATTGACATATGTTGGTAGTTAATGTCTGCCATTAATAGTGAAGTGAAAAGGGAAATGACAGAAAGCAAGATCGTAAGTGTAGACAGAAACATAATTGAGGAGATCTTTAGAAAGGAATAATCTTAAATGTAACTAGCTAGGATTCTGACAGTATATATTATAACACAGGTGAGAAAAATGGCAAACACACAGAAGGGTAATATTGTGAAACAGACAAAAAAAGAGTGCAAAGATAAGTCAGCGAGGTTTTCAAGTCATAAGCAAAGTTTAACTAAAAAGATAAAACAAAAATATATATAAGGCTATAAAAAGGTAAAAAAAATAAATAAATGCAGTGAATAAAAACTTAACACATTATAGTATTTTATTTAATTTTATATCTTTTCAAGCTGTTTTGGTGATGGAATCTTACTTGGGAAACATACTGGGTACTCACTAAGATACTGTAATTAATAGGATTTTACTGTAAGAAATAACTGAGCACTATAAGACCAAAGGCTTAAGCCTTTTGTTACACCTAGATTATTTCTGATGTCCCAGGATTTAGAGACATTCTCTGCAAACAAATCCAATCCTACGAAAGAAGTTCTTTTGAGAGGGTCATTGTTTATTACCTTAACTACCTTTCTTGTTATGTTTTTCTGTGGAGTTTTTCTTTTGTTTTGTTTTTTGGGTTGGGGTGGTGGTGGTAATAAATTGTATAGATGAACAGTGAGTAGCCTCGGGACACATGGTGTCTGACCAACATTTAACCACGTTTTGGGCTGCATTTTTAACTGGAGCCAACATTCCTTGCAACCCTTCATTGCACATATCAGTCTGATGGACAAAATGACTATGTATAGAATTCACGTAACTAAGGATGACCACTGTTGTCAGCTCTCTTTCAAAGTGCTGTCAAGAGATATGACATTCATCTGTCCCTTAAAAAATGAGAGACTTCTTTTGTTTTGGGATGCTTCATTCATTCTGTAGGATGGAAACACTGATGTGATGGAAGGTGGGCTTTGGGATATGACATTACATCATTAGTATGCTGTTTCAGAAAGACTTAGAATATTTGGAGTGTTTAAGACAACTTTGTCATAAATAATGCTTTTTGTTTTCAGAAATTATTGTTCCATTAGGTAGAAGGATATAACCTCACAAAGGAGCTGATGACACATTTATTTGTGTGTTAAGTGAGCTGCCTTGGAGATACCAATTTCATATTTAAATACTTCAGAACTAAACATTCATATCCTATACTAATTACTTCACTAACCATCCTATGTCAATATCTCATGTTAATTACTTTCAAGTTACTTATCTGATGCCATAATATTTCATAGACTGTAAAAATGGAAATATTTAAATATGGAGATTCAAAAAACCCGCGCGTATTTAGTGTGGTGTTTAGTGTAATGGAAAAAATAATTTGAACTATTTTACTTCCATATACAAAAGTTAACTAAATATTGGCATCACAAGTTTAGGACAATTTTTTCTGCCACAGATTATTTCATCAGAAGTAAGAAGGCGTAGAGGAAATGTCCAATTCTGGCATAAATCAAGAAAGCCTCTGTCAACTAGGGTCACAGGCCTCTTGTAAGTTTCTGATTCTAAGTACTTATAAGAAGGAGTGATTGTAAACCATATAATAGATATACTATATATGTCTACATAATATTTCTCTGTGTGAGACAAGAAACCATCACTTTTAAGAAAAAAATTTGAAGGTATGTGTGAAACACAAAAGTAGAAATAATAATAATAAACATCATCATCATCATCATCTATGTAGTTATCCCTAAAAGAAATATTAACCTTGTGTAGCAACCACAGAAAATGCAAATCTTATAAAGTTATGGCTAGTCCATAAAAGTACATTTCCACAGTTTCATTTGTGATTCTTAGAAGTGAATTAGCTACTTCATCATGGTTTTTTTCATTCTTGTTTATTCTCCAACATTCCCTACATCATTTTCCTGTGACTTCTGTGACTTCCTTGTGTATTTCTAAAGAGCAGTTGGAAAATGCAGTCTGTGCTAATTTTTCATACCACTTCCCCTGATTAAATGGTCATTACGCTGCTCTCAAAAATAACTCCGGTGATGTAATGCTGTTACAGGGAACCACACGTTGACTGAAAGGGAGTAATTCAAACCCTGCGTATATTTTGTTACAGATTTTCATAAGAGGTAGCCAGAACATTAGTGAGTAAGTAAGAATGAATAGTTCTGATTTTATGAAAGAAGAGGAGCTGACAGGTATGCTGTGGTCTGAGCAGTACAAGCCAACACTGTGACAGCAGTACGGCGTTCAGGTACCGCCAAACAAGTTGGGAACGCAGGTTGCATTCAGTAAGGAGACTATTGAATCCAAGTGTTCCGGCATTTTCTGGAACTGTTCTGGTCCTTGGGCAAGCTGTGAAAACAGTCATGTGATGTGAGAATACGGAGCACCATGAGTTCTAATAATACACCAATCTGGGCAGATATAGGCAAAATTATCTTAGAGCCATTTCAGTGGAAAGAAGACCACTTTGGACTCAACTATTACTCCTTCTCAGGTGAGTTACCAACTGGAAAGATGCTGCAGGGAAAATCAATAACCTCTTAAAAAAATGGTATGGGAAGTCAACCTGATAGGACATGACTTAACAAATAATAATTTTTATAGTATATTTTATATATATTTTATATATATAGTGTATTTTATGAAGAATTGGAACAAGTTTTATCATATATACCACACCTTATAAAGAAACCCGGAGAAAAATATCCAGGAGTTTGGGTTCTTTCCTTTAAATATATCTACTGCAAATCAGTTGTTTTCATTTCTCTTCCCATTATGTGGATGATTTGAGAATTCAGAGGCAATTACTCCGTGATTTGGAAAAATCACTTTGACGTGGAGTTCTCAAATCAGACGGCAGCCTCTGCCTTCAAAAGAATGTATGGTAAAAGAATGAGAAGTCATTTTTGCTCAGGTCTTTCAAGGAATATGTTTTATATATCCTAGCTCTTAAATGAGTACAGCATGTAAGACCTCACCTAATATGGGTAAGCAAGCAGTTACTGTAATTAGATTGCCAGTCTACTGAAAGATTTTATAGTATCATCTGGAGTGCACTTACTCCTGCATACAAGCTGGCTTTGTTACAAAGAATCCAACGATGTCTATTTATCAGCTTGTTACTATGAATACATCAAATGTCGCCTTAATTATTATAATAATTTTTAATATTGTAGCTATGAATGTCTGTTTTCCCCTGTTCGTTAGTTAGCACTTTCAATTCATAGTGCATTAAAGAAAGGAAAATTACCTATTTTGTCATAAAATTTGCCCTAGTATGGTCTTTTCTTTTCTCCATTTTCTTGTCTTTGTCCTCCCTAGTGAAACAGTGAATTCTAAATGGCCATCTGTCTAAATTGTTCTCCTCGTATAGGTAGAGCTGATTTATTTACAAGGCACATCTTGGCAAGCATTCTTAGATTTCACCTAGGGTTTCAGGAAAACTGGGAGCTGTTTCATAATTCACAGCCATCAAGTGAAAGTACTTTACATTGCTTTCTGTTGCCTGCACAGGGTATATAAAATATTTAGATGCTACAGTGGGGTTTGGAGAGACAGTTTTGTCACATCAGTTTTGGCACTTTCTGTTACACATGGTCACAGCAGACAGTCAACACTTAATCCTCAAATCTTTATTTTGAGAAAAGAGACCTGGAGGCAGAGAAACCTAAAAAGAAGAAAGGAGTAAAGCAAACTATTATAATTTAAAGGACCAGTGAACCAGTGAAATAAAAAATTACTGTTTTTTACAAATATCAAATCAACCAAGGAAATATTTTTTTCTTTCAACATTTTGTCTACTACTTTCTGTAGCACTAGAGACAGAATACCACAACACGTGAGCATGGAGGTGTGCATGGAATCAAGAGTATTTGATGCAAGGTTAAACTCAGAGTGGAGACTAAGTTTTTAGTGCCTGGTAGAAAAATAAGATCCACTACTTTAAGAAAAAGAAAATTATATTAATAGTTTCCAAAGACATGGAGGGTTAGTTTGCACAGATAGTTATGACATGAACTATTAGCCGTAACCTGGGGGCAAACATACAGAACCCAAGGCTTATGGGACATTAATGCAAAATGCAGTTTGCAGAGTCACTGAGTACTAAGGCTTGAGTCCCAGACCCAGGCTGTTGCTCCTCCAGAAAGGATGTAATTTCAAAGCAATGAGATTACCCTGGGGAGCAGGAGGTAAACTGAGAGCTCAAGGAAGACATCTTGCTTCTTTGGGCAAGATGATAATAACTGATGTCTCTAGGATGGGCTACTGTTGCTGTCACTGGATGATGCTTCAAACCATTCATTCTTGCCTGCCAGCATTAGTCAGTCTAGTGTATACCCAGATAAAGCCGCTGCCCCTGGTAGTTTGCAGCCCTGGGTACTGCTTTGCTTGGTCAACCTAACCAAGAAACATGGCATGGCCCCAGGAATGACCATTATATTGTACATTAAAGTTTAGTATTTTCTGAGATGTCAGAAGGTTAAGAGTATGACACCGGGGACAAGGAATTTGCAAAGCTGAATGTAAGTGGAACTTAAATGACCTCTGGAAACTGACGCAGCAAGGAATTCCTTATGGCCGGAATAAATTTAATCAGAGCATACAAATAGGCAAAGGGTTGTCTAATAGTGCTAAGACAGATAACAACAGCAACACCCTTTAATTCAGGATCTGACTGGTAGACAGAAAGGCAAACACAAATTTTGTGTTTTAATCACATGTGCTAGACCTATTGTTCCAGAATAATTTAGGTAATAACTGTGATGAATAGAACTTTTATCAAGATATTTAGTGATACGACCTGGACAGGCTGGAGAGGTGGGCCCAAGCCAACCTCATGCAGTTCAATAAGGCCAAATGCAAGGTCTTACATCTAGGTCGGGGCAATCCCAAGCACAAACACAGGCTGGGCGGGGAATGGCNGGGAGGTGTCCCTGCCTATGGCAGGGGGGTTGGAACTCGATGATCTTCAAGGTCCTTTCCAACCTAAACCATTCTATGATTCTATGATTCTATGATACATAAAACTGTGTCTGAAGCAGACTTGAAATGAGTATTAACTCCATTAAGCAATAATCAGGCCTTCAGATACAGGTGGATGTGGTCTCAAATTCTAACTGTAGTGACAGAAATAACCAGTAATTAGAGTTCATTCTGTAGGTACAGCTTGTAGTGAAGGCTGAAAGGATAAACAATTCTTAAATTTCCCAGAAGATAAAAAAAAAGGTTTCTTAAGCTAAAAGGTATTGAAGTCCAGACAGCCACCTATAGCTAGAAAAACCTAAATTCATATTGGTGCATTAGAGTAAAGTAAACTAAATAACGAAAGAATCCTGAACTTTGATTGAATTCACTGAATGCATCTCCACACAGGAAAATGTATGTTGGTTTCTGGTTCTTTCTCCAGTCTAGTATTTCACTCTACTCTAGTATTAAAAACCCTTAGCACAATTATACTTAGAACTAGCATTTTTTATTTAGCCTCTGAAATAATAGTTTATTCAGAATAATAGGTACAACAAGAAAAGAAGGAAAATATTTATCAGGGTTTTTCCCCTTTTAAAATGAAAGTGTGCATGGAAAGGGAAAAAAAGTAGAAGAGCAGGGACAGTATCCTTCACAACAGGGTTAATAATCAGCCTTCTTCAAATTTATTAATAGCAAAAAGGCTAAGTCACTGAGATATTGATATATAATTTTGGGTTTCCAAAAGAGTAATGCAAGCATACGTGTATCTGAGTTATGTAGTTGTATAAATGTAAACAATATGCTTATATAGCAGAAAATTTCACTCAGATTTACATACTTGTCTCAGTGTACAACACCTCAATATAGGTTATCAATTTGTTTCCAATTCTGGTAAAGACCCAAGAATTCTTCCTGTTTAGCATCAAGACAGGTGGCAATATTAAAGGTAAAGAGAAAAGGAAGAAATAAAAATAACGGGGAAAAAAAATCAATTTCAATAATGTCTCAGCTGGGTTTTGGGTACTAAAGGGAAAAGGCATGCCAAATCAAGATCTTTCCACGTGTGCAGCTGCAAGATAGACTGCAAAGTCACTTGTGAACTTGATCCTGAGCTCTGAATCTCTAAAGTAGTCAGGACAACTCTGAACAGAAAGAGAAGAACTTGGAACTCACCAAAACAGAATACAGAAAGAGACATAATTTTACTTTTGTTTTTGTAGGCTTGTGTTTTACAGACCTTCTGGTGTGAGTCCAGGAAGATTTCAAGGCAAGTGGCCAGCATTCACTGCTTTTTTTAAGTCAGTACATAGTCATCCATCCTTACAGGGTGGCTATCTTAAAACTGTTTAGCTGTGCTATCTTTACCTTTACAGGAACACTCTTGCCATCTCAGCATCCCAACATATCTGCTAAACAGTTTCTGCAAAAAATCAATGGGAACACTCCACAGAATGGTGAGAGGGGAATTAAATATTTGTAACACAGTGGCCTAAGCAGAAAATAAATTTCCTGGGAGCCAGCATTAGTCAGGTAAACTCCTTTGGTGATGGGAGAGCAGTGAAAAGAAACTGAACCTGAATACTAATGACAACGACCGGTCACTCAGGTACCGCTATGTCAGAGAAGTAGCTTCAAATGTCTGAATATATGCTGATGATTGAGAGCCCACTTGTTTGTCTGAAGCAGTAACTTTCTTAGCTTTATTCTTTTTAAAAAAAATCTCAGTACCAAAAAATAAACAAATGTTATGTAGACCTTACAAGCAAAGTAATTCTTAAAAAAGAGTATAGTACAGTGTATTTTTTTTTTGTGAGAATTACAATAATCCACTCATTGACTTATTTCACTACAGGTTTTAAATGGCTTTGCATCTTCCTAACTCTAAAATCGAGTCAAATTCCAGCATTTTGTGAAATCATCTTCTGTTTTGCACACATGCTTATTCAAATTCAACTTGATATTCAGCTGTAGCAAACTGATGCTAAATCCACTAACATTCCAATAGTGATAATTGAACTATGTCACACCTGATAAAGATCTTTGCAATATATTAATTAAATTCTCTGTTGGCTGATGGAGGACAAGTACTCATACTTGACACTTAAATCTTTTTTTTTTTCTTTTCATTTTGCATGCCATTTAAGGAGGAAAAACTGGCTTAAATCCAGGTTCTCATTAGTCTATTTTAACAGGAAGAAGGATTCCAGCATAATATATAGATACTTTCAAACTGCTGGTACCAGGAGTCAAAGCATTCGGGAGACAGTGGTGACTGAAAATTATATTCCTAATCATATATTCCATTTTCATTTTTCCTTTTCCTTTGTGTCATGAATTGTAAAATATCAGCACTTATTTTGAGGTCGCACAAGTCAAGGCTAGTAGAGGAGTATAGGCTTCCAGCAGGGATGATGGGTCAATCCGACACCTCTAGTCTCAGCGTGAAGCTTCTGCTGCAGCAAAGGTAAAGCAGCTTTGGCCTGGAATTTTCCCAACAAACTAATGGTTTTTATTGGAGTGACAGGCTATTATTTTTTTCTCTGATCTTTTACAAGAGAAAGCATAAGTAATTTTGTCTAATAGGGAACTGTTTGAGGTTCCTCACTGGTAAAATGTCAGTACCATCTAAGGAAAACTACATATTACCTTTTTGTAATGAATGACATTTTTTATTAAGATTCATTTTTTCTGTTTCTTGGGCACTGTGCTAATATATTATATTTGCCCTTGAAAAGTCTGTTTAGGTGCATGTAATTTATTTTCTGTTATATACAGTTTAACGAGATGAATCAGAAGATGAAAATACATCCTGGTTTCTGCATTCAGCATAGCATTAATAATAAAGTAGAGCAGGTTAATCACAATCTAGGAGAAGCAAATCTTTTAGCTCTAGGCGTTTTTCCAGAGGCATACAGATTTTTGAGTCGTCTGTAAAAATGCTGCTACAACACCATTCCTCCTCAAAACTTACCTTTGGTGTAAAGCAGAATCACAGAATCATAGAATGGTTGGGGTTGAAAGAGACCTCTGGAGTTCCAAATGCCCTGCTGAAGCAGGGACACCTAGATCAGCTTGCCCAGGACCACGTCCAGACAATTTCTGAATATCTCCAATGATCGAGACTCCACAATCTGTCTTGGCAACCTATACCAGTGCTCTGTCACCCCCACAGGTTTCTGATGTTCAGAGGCAACCTCCTGTGTTTCAGTTTGTGTCCATTGCCTTTTGTCCTGTCACTGGGTACCACTGAAAAGAGCCTGGCTCTAGTGTCTTTTCACTCTCGCTTTAGGTATTTGTGCACATTGATAAGATCCTATCCCAAACCTCTTCTTCTCCAGGCTAAACAGTCCCAGATCTCTCAGCCTTTCTTCATAGGAGAAATGTTCCAGTCCCTTAATCATCTTTGTGGCCCTTCATTGCACTCTCTGCAGTATGCCCATGTCTCTCTTGTATTGAGGAGCCACACAGTTTTGATCTCATCAGTGCTAAGTAGAGGGGAAGGACCACGTCCCTCTACCTATAGGCAATACTTTGCCTAATGGAGCCCAGGATATCATTAGCTTTTTTTACACCAAGGGAACATCACTAGCTAATGTTCAAGCTGGTGTCCACCAGTACCCACAGATCTTTTCTTGCCAAGCAGCTTTCCAGCTGGTGGACCCCCAGCATATATTGGGGTTTGTTCTTCCCCATGCGCAGGACTTTGCACTTACCCTTGTTGAACTGCATGAGGTTCCTGTCAGATCATTTCACCAGCCTGTTGAGGTCTCCCTGGATGGCAGCACAACCCTCTGGCTTATCAGCAACTCCTAGTTTTGTGTCACTTGCTGAGGGTACAATCTGCCCCTTTGCCCAGATCATTAGTGAAGAGGTTGAACAGGACTGAACCCAGTATTCACCCCTGGTGTACACCGCTAGTGACTGGACTCGGACAAGAGTTTGTGCCACTGATCACCACCCTCTGGGCCCAGCCATTCAGTTGGTTTTCAACTCACCTTGCTATCTTCACATCCAGCCTATACATCAACAGATTCTCTATGAAGATCTTATAGGAAACAGTGTCAAAGGCCTTCCTGAAGTCCAGGTAGACAATATGCACTTCGCTCCCTTCATGTACCAGGCCAAGAGAAAATGATCAAGTTTATCATAGTAGAAGTTTACTAAGTTGGACAAGCATGACTTTCCCTTGGTGAAGCCATGCTGATTACTCTTGGTGACCTTCTTTTCTTTCATGTGCCTGCAAATAATTTCCAGCATTAGCTGCTCCATCACCTTCGCAGGGACTGATGTGAGGTTGACTGGCCTACAGTTCCATGGGTCTTTCTTCTTGCCCTTCCTGAAGATAGGAGTGACGTTTGCTCTCTTCTAGTGCCCAGTAACCTCTCCCAGTCATCATGACCTTCAAAGGTGATTGACACAGACCTCACAATGACAACAGCCAGCTCCCCTACGCAAAATAAAGGCAGTAACAATGATATGAGTGATCAGATTTATTTAATAAATAAATTTATCCCAAATCAACAGCTATTGAAAAATCTTTACAACTACTGACAATTCAGGGACATAAATGGATATGTGGATTGAACCACTTTTTTCTGTTTTGGGAACTCCTTGTCTTCTAGAGTACAGTATGTGTGCCTTTAGATGATGATAAAAACCTAAAATCTAAAATCTTTCACAAATACTAAATATATATCTGCAGATATTTGAAGAAAAGTATGTCCAAGAGAACAGTGCAATAGCATGACTATCTGCCTTTTTACAAATTTACGCTGCTTGTATGAATGTTATAAATGTATGCTGTGTGTTACCTACATGTATATTTTAAATATACTTTTTCACATGGTCACCGTAAAGAGACTAAAGAACTATAGTAGCTTAAATTTCACACAGCAATGTCTTTTTGCATGAATATTATCTAAAAACAACTTTAAAAACAGGTTTAAGAGAAAATCTTCCTTAAAAATATGGCAATATCACATTAATTACTAGTTATTAAACACATGTATTTTTGCACCATTAATTCTGAAACAGATTGAAAATTATATTTTAAAACATTTTTCTTATCCATCTGCAAGCTACAATTTTACTACATTAGCTTCATTCTTAAGAGAAACTAAATGCTATGACAGCCTAATGCTTCTTTTATTGAAGTCTATAACTATGCCACAGTTCTAAGACCATTCAATCAACTATTAGTTACAAAAATAGCAGAATTCCTAGCTGGACTTTAAAAGCAATCAAACCGAACCACAAACAACAAAGAAGCTTCAAAGGGAAACAAAGAAAGGATTAAAAATAGTTATTTGAAGGTCTATAGATTGGACTAGAAAATTATTTTTCTTCTCTTATTTAAAAAATAAAATAAAATAAAATCACAATATATACAATGATGGCTCCTGACTTGAGATCTCAGCCCTTGGGTATATCTTGGGTTTATCTAAACACGTAGACCTTATTTATAAACATATTATCCTTCCCTTCATATAATTTCATACAGGCTTTTCGGGGCCCGATCATGATGTGCATAAAATATTACGTCTCAAAGATCTTACTCATGTTTCCCTCTTAGGAAATATAAAAAAAAAAAAAAAACCAACACAAAAAAACCCAAACCAAAACACAACACTGGTAGGTCAAGGTTTTTCCTTTAGCTGTGAAAGAAGACAGAGAATAAGACCTTTTCCCCAAATAGTTTTTGAGAAATTCATTGAAATTATCTTTTGAAGTTCAAAATACTCAGTAAACTCTAATACATGTTTCCAACTTGGATGCACAGCTGTGAACAAAACACAGCCTGTATGTAGCTTATATTGCTGTATGATTCATCTACATACTGACAGCATAGGTTGCTTGAAGAACTCAAGAAGGTAAATGATGTTGTTTTAGATAGAAGAGGATGGCTGGCATAACAGGCTTTGAGATAAAGTCCTTCCTTCTTCATATTCCATCCTTTCTTTCCCTTTAAAAGATTATCCATTCTTGAGTAGAGCACAGGCCTGAACAAGTGAATCTTCATTTAGTACTTCTTTAAATAGCTTGACATATTCATCAATAATTTTTTTTAGAGCAGCTGGATGATGCATGGAGGCAAATGCATACTTAACCCTGTCTTTATGAAATACTATGAAGAGCTTGTGACCTGTGAAAGGGGGCACTAATATAGGAAATGCAAGGATGGTGGTACATAGTAGATCATCTGTCTTGTTTGCCTGATAGAACATATGCTGACAGCCAAAACACTGAAGCAGTTAGTGATGCTCCTGCAATTTATTTACTGGACAGCTTGCTTGAGACATCATAAAAGCACCCATAAAATAATTATTGCTGGAAATATTTGTTAAACTTGATAAATAGGGAAACAAAGTGGCCTTTTAGCAACTGCAGTTAAAGGAAATCTACCCACTATTCTACTCCCCATTTATTTTCCTCAGTCATTTAGCTGCCATTTGTTTGACTGAAGTTTCCCTGTCGTGTGATGGTTTTGGGCAAGGGGTAGGATGGAGACTTGGAGGGAAGAAAGAGTTTACAAAATTGCCACATTAATTATGTGGATAATAGTTCAAACCCTTATTAAAATTAAAAAAAAAAAAAAGGTTCAACGCTTTCCTTCAGGCAGCAAATTGAGAGCCCAGGGAAAGAGGCAAGTTGTGCAAAGTGACTTGTCAAGTGAACCATGCGCAGAACACTGATATTCTTCATGGTATTTTATAGGGAAAAGCTGGGGAAAGCTGGGAAAATAAAGTGATTGTCTGGGCTGTGGGAGAGCAAGTTCTTTCCTTTCTCCAGGCCATGACAAAGCCTCTTTCCACAAGGCCTACTTATTAAAGCAATGAAAAATGTACTCTAAAATGTAATCGTGGATATTTAAATAGCACTTATACATATTTATCTAAATGTGCAAACAGACACATGTGCATCTTCCCCACTGGAAGCTCCTGTGCTTTATTTTTTGCCTAATGATATACACTCACAATGATAGTTGTGTCCCATTCATACTTCCTTCTCAGGGAGATTAACTCTGAAAATTGAATATTATGATGATGGAATAATACAGACGACCAAACAAAAGAGAATACTTTTTTCAGCCTACATTTTGAACTCCTTCATTGTGTTTATTCAACTTCTAATTACAAATCCTTGTCTCAAACTCCACCGTTTACATAGTCTTTTTGTTTTTCCTATGCTTCTTTTTCTATCACTTAACTAAATAGTGCTATGTTATAAGCCCTATCATTTCTCTGTGGAATCTTATGCTACTACATGTTTTCTCTAACATTTTTCTGTGGCAATACAAGTACTTTCCCTTAAAGGGAATGTAAGCACACCTCCTTAAAGGGCTCATTACAATCTGCATTTATATTTGGTCATATAACAAAATGGCTTTGATTAATTATTCAGGGCCAGTAGTATTTGTTTCAGAGGACAATCCATTTCATGGTTGTTTAGTGCAACTGGGGATTTTGACTATTTTCCATAACCTCAGGAAGAGCTTCTGAGACTTGTGTATGTTTTTGTGTTTACTTACACATCAGAAAGCCTTTGTTGATGAGTCTGTGGGATATTTAAGATATGGCTTATAGGGTTGCTTTTTATATTTTCTCCAGTCAGAAAGAGAAGCACTGGGGCAGGTTTTTCCTAAATGGATGAGATATGGTAACAGATATTGTGATGGTTATTGTGGCTTTGGCACTTCAAACGTTTTTGTGCAATGCTTTCTTTTCTTCTATATCTCTACCCTCTCTCAATATCTGCTTGCATCCTAGTGGAAATTACACTGTTTCTGAATAACTGCCTCTTGTCCATCAATTGTGATTTCATTTTCTCTCCCAATCATGTGTCCATCAGCTTCATATTATTTCATCTGCTTGCAGATTAGGATAGAGTTTTACGACACAAAAATTAAAATAGTGCTCTATTTGGACACGTTGATTCCGTATACATCAAATTAAATTTTGTGTTTCCTCAAAAGAAGGAGAAAAATGAGAGGTAGATGTAGGGAACATAAACATTAAATTTTAGTGATACTTGAAATAATGATTCTAAATAGGGAAAGAGAAGTATTTGTCACAGTGTTTTGCCATCTGCCTTTCAGGGATGCCACTGAATCAGGGCAACCTGAAATACTCTATCCAGCATGTTTCCTGCATAATTCACCTAAATTGGTTGTCCATATTTTGCTATTTGTGGAAATAACAAAAACATCATAATTGTTCAATTCCTTTTAAATATTTTCACATGTATCTTTTTTTAAAATACATATATGATAAAAGTATTCTAACAAAAATATATTAAGAAAACAAGAAAAACAACAGCAAAAAAAAACCAAACCAAAAATAAAGGCAAAACATCCAAGCAGATAGCAAGCATATGTAAAAAGGAAATAGTAAAATAAACTCTGGTTATTCTGGAATTCATGACCCATAGATGTGTTTAATACTCTTTTTGGGATTACCTTCAGTATTTCCTGAATGCAGAGTTGCTTTTCCTCATCGTTTCGTGAGAACAGTTTTACAAGTCCACATATCTTATGACAAGAATGAAAATGCAAGACAAAATTAACCAAAGTTTGCGAGCTTGCTGATGTTCAACAGAAGTAGCTTATATTGGTTTACTATAATGTAACATGTTTTTGGTCTTTGCTGCAGAAAATTTTGTGTTGGTGCCAACATACCTAGCCAATTTCACAGACTCAAAATCTAGCTTCAATGAGGATGTATTTCATTGTATGTGCACAGTTCATGTGGTCCAGTTCCAAACCTCCCTCTGATTTCTATGAATATTTCTTTGTTCATCGCCACTTTCTAGCTGTAACTTCACACTGCTGGTGAAAAGTAGCTATCATTCACCACATTCACATCTTTTATAACTGGGAGCTTGCCCACAGTCATGGTCGCTTTAGGCTTAGAAACAGTTTTGGTCCTGAAGGTTAGAGAAGCCATATATACCAGTTTTCCAAGCAGACTTTCAAAGAAGACACATTAAATAGTCCAAGTCAACCCAGCATCTTCTTATTACTATTACAATGAATAAATTCATCAAGAGGTTGCTCTCACTAATGCTGCTTTCATATTTATAGAAAGGGTTTGTCCAGTCAAAGGTTGGGATCATACTTTACAAATTCAGTTTCTACAGATGACCAAGACATGAATTTTAAGACATTCCAGTTAGGTGTTTGTAATCATTAAAATGAAATGTTCAAAAGATGGGATTTCTCTGTTTATGAGAGGGCAGGTCTTAAGAAGAATGTTAAAGGAAGATGACTATACACTTGAAAATTTTGAGGGAGTTGCAAGAGGCAAAAACCAGAGAAGACAATTTCTGCTCCGTCTGTGGGGACAAGTCTTTAGGAATTTTGGAGTGCTATATTGATGACCCCTCTGCATTAAGACAGCTGAAACATTTACATTTACAACATCAGAAGACTGAGAGGAATGGACACTGGTCCCAAGATAACTTTTAGAGACTAATCAGACACCACTTCTAATTCTACTGCATGGAATATTCAAAATCTTAGAATGGCACTGTTGGTCAGAGTAATGTCATTTCAATTATCTCTGCTTGCTGCTTCTATTTTTCAAACCATCAGTTGCAAACTATAAGGTCTAGTATATGTAATCGCAAAAGGAAATACGTACACAAAAAAGTGTAGTCTGTTCTCAAAATATTCTCTTTTTTTTTGGTGTATTCTCAACTGCAAACAAAATATACTGAGAATATGCGCAAATAATCACATAAACTACAAAGTGAATAGTCTGCTTATTAACTAATTATTTGTTTCTCTCTCAGGTCATGAATAGTTCAATCGAGCCAGATTTGCAGGTTGTTTAATAGTGAATATAATCACTACTTCAGAGGAGGTCTAGATTTTGCTGTAACACAAGAAATGCAGGACGCAAGGCAAAACTCTGCGTAAGTATATTACGTGATTCTCCAAATACCTAAACCAGTAAGGTATCACTTTATTCTCTCTAAACCCAGTGGTGGAGTGGGTGGAAAGGGAAGGCTGGCAGCTTTTGTTCCTTACAGGGAAGAAAAAGACTGTTGTGGTTTAACCCCAGCCAAAGTAAAAAAATTAATAAATTAATCTCCCAAATTAATGTCTAAGGCTTAATCCTTTAAAGGGCTGGTTCTTCTTTAGCCACATTAATTAGTCCTGATTTTTGTTTATTTTTTTATCATGTAACAATTTTTTTCCTTATTCCCTTCTTTTCCTTTTTACCTGGTATAGATTTTAATTCAGTGTGTGTTCACTGTGTACTTCCAGAATGATAGGTGGGGTTTTATTGGCGTAACTCAGAAAATGAAGAAAAGCATGGAAAAGCCAACCAGAAGGTGCTTAAGTATACCGGCAAAGAATGCTGTAGCTTAACTCTTCTTTCTCTTTATGATACATATTTTAAAGCCCAAGATCATGAGCAATTTAAATTTAAGTACAACACAGGAATATGAAGCCATTAGATTCAGTAATGCTTCTGGTAAAGCTCAGCAATAAAGGTCTTTCAAAGACATTTGCTAAAAATGCAAAAAAACCCAACCCCAAATCTATATAGGAAAAGACTGGAAACTGCCTTCGGAATTTCCTATGAAATACCAGAATATTTCAGTAAGAATGTTTTGAAGGTCTTGTCCCTCTCCCACAAGTTCCCCTCCCCATACCATATCTCCCACTGCCATATGCCCCACGGAAAAACAAATAATCATTTTGCTGTGACTGTACACAAGGATATACTTGAAAAATCTGATTTCAATTGTTTCTGAACAGCCCTGTATATAGCTTGGAAAAAAACAATGTTATGGCCCGTGTCTAATTTCCACCAGGAGGCTGATGTGCTTATCAGAAGACTGGGGAAATTCTTCAGTTTGACCATCTATTACCTTATTCTGGCAGCCAGAGATCACCAAGAGTTTAAGGTCAAAAAGAAGGACGATACAGAAGGATTTCTGATAGTTGTGGAAAACCAGGCAACAAATCCAGCAGTAAACCTATTTGACACAGTGAGAAGGGTTTTTGAAGTAATCTCGAAACCTACTTTTGGCTCCTACAAAATATAACAGCAGATTTCTTCAGCCACGGGAAGTGCTGCCTTCATAGGAAACTTGTCTCCCCTTCTCCACAATACCTTTCTGTAAAATATGTGATAAAGTCATGGGCCTTGATCCCTACTAGTTAAGTTGGTCATTGGTCTGATATGTGGATTGGGCACGGTGACTGATACAGCTGCGCTGAGCTCGCACAGTTGCAAAGACCATTGCAAATTCATATCTCTGCTCTACATTAATATATTACCTTTTAGGCTTTGCCTTTTATATTGCAGAATTATTATTGCATAAATTTCTTTAAGAGATGAAAATTAGTCACATGACATATTATTAATTGCAGGTGCATACACTGGAACCGTGTGCTTTGTCTATATTCACAAATAGGATGGAATGAAACTTTCTTTTCTGGCCCTGAGGTGAAATATTTTGGAAGACCTAAGCTCTATTGTGCTTCAAAATGGGGTGGCCCCATCCAAACTGAGCACTGAGAATGGTTCCTGACCCAAAGCTAAAGCCCAGAACGTACTGTGACAAGGCTGGTTAGTGTGGCCAGAACTGCACCAGGAACAGTGCTAATATTTTAACAACGTGGATGATTGCAGAATGATGTGAAAGCTGACGTCTCAAACCTGATGCTATTTATTTTGTGCTGCTCTAGAACTGTCAGGCAGAATTTAGGCCTTCTTGATTAGGACTATACAAGTAGATGTCCCTTTGGCAAAAAGACCGTGCGGATATATGAATGTGGAAATTAGGACTAGGGGTAGGATCTTGTTCAGTGCAATCACCCTTATGAAACTTTATGGGAACTTCAAAGCTTTCAAACTTTCAAAGTTTCAAAGCTTTTCAAAGAAATTTATGTATGGTTTTGATTCCACAGAATATTATAACTATATTTGTGAGAATCTGCACTTCTGTGTGTGTATTTGTACACATCTAATGTACCAAACAACACTATTCACTCACAGACATAAATTCCTATACATAAAAGTACAGGTACATTTTAGACCATATTTTTTAAAAACCTTATCTGTTGTTTGGCAGTGTTCAAGAAGTTCACTGATTTGCAGCTCTAGTTCAGACAAAAATAATATTTAGACAATGCAGGTATATGTTTGTACTTTTCCAATCCTTTTATGTTGTAGAATCCTTTTAAGTTTATTCTGCATAGCTTACTTGTCCTGAAGCTTCTGCAGGAATAGACTATAGAAATTGTAAGGTACAGATTACAAAGGTTGTCTTTGTCAAAGTCCAGCTCTTACCCATGAAGCTGCTCACTGTATTTCAAACAGATCCTTATTTAACAGAGATAAAAATGTCTTATAAGGAAGAGAGCAAATGTCAAATGAATCTGCACAAAGCTATCAGCTGAGGAAAGATGAACCTGATCTGCATTCTTCAAGAGTAGTCTAATTTATGGTTTTGCTTTCGATTGCTAAATTTATGTAATGACACTTACTCAGTAACACAGGTTCACACAAAATCAATGAGCAGGAATAATCATAATTCTGAATAATTTCAGATCTTTTTCTTTAACTGATATCTTTGATAACAACTTAACCTTACAAGCTGAAATTGGTCACCCCTGTTTCAGAGGCTTCTCAGCTGCTATAGCTGTACAACATTCTTCCTTGCATTTCAGTAGATTAAATTAACCAGTATCTAACCTCTTTTCTGTGGGTTTTAAAGTTCATAAGAGACAAATTATGATTGTCTCCTCCGGTGTTTCTTGTAACATCTACTTTGTTGATTTGAGAGCCCAGAGAGCTCTCATATCATGACAGAGGACAACTAATAGATAATTATGAAGATGAGATTTTTAGGAAATTCTTTGATACACAAGTCATCTGCTTTGAAATCGGGAGAATTTTGTGTCAACCAATAGACACCTGCTAAAGGGGTAGCTCTGTCTTTAATCAGTAATCATGTAATGGCCTTGCCCCACTGCCACACCTTGCAAGGACAGTTATACAATTACTTCTACAGAGGGAGTCAGGAGTTCTAAGGGATACTTGGAGTAAGAAAGGGCTAGGTAGGAGAAAGCACTCATGTGAGAGAGATCCTCATGTGTCTACTCTCAAGCCTGTGAGGACTACAGGATAAAAATTCCCAAGTCCATTGTAAGAAATTACTGAAACAGTTTTAGGTTTTGTTGATATGTCAGCTTGTTTAAGTCAAATCCTTGAGTAATGTAAAGTGCAGAAGGGGTTTTTTTAAGGAACAAACATAGCTTTCCTCTGTCTCATTTTAAAAAAAAAAAAGGTTTAAATAGCCTTTAGTCTAGATTTTATGGTGCATCTTAAAACACAAATAAACTCAGACAGGAGGTGTGCTGGTACTGAGGGCTAACCTGTAAAGAAATAATTTTTTTTCAGATGACAAAAGCAGTTCTAACTGTTTATGAAGTGAGTGTTTAAGTTGTGATAATGCTCATCAGTGCTACTGGTTTGACTCAAAGTCTGCTGAAGGTGGCTGAAAGACTCCAATGCCCTACAATGAGTTTTGGTTCAAATAAGAGTGCCTCAAAGAACTGACGTGGATAAATATTTGTTTAATTCCTGCACTTCATTGTTATTGAAAGAACTTTCAGAAAAGTTCTGTGTGTTTAGATAAACATTTTGTTATCCTTAGAGGCTGCTGAACATTCAGACATAATGAATAAGGTTTGTACTCTTCAGTCATATTAACATTGTGATTGCAACTGCTCTGAGTGCAGTCAGTGCTGGTAAGAAAATCTGGCCAAAATGTCTGGTCAGGTAATATCTGCTTAGCTTCTTCTGCTGTAGCTGTAGCAGAACAGCCATACTGCATGAGGCCGACACTGTATGCTGAACTCCTGCACCTGACAGAGGCCTGATGGATCCTCTGGTGTGGACCCCCAGAGGGGTAAGAAAGCATGTTTTACATCAGAGGCACTTGCTGCTTCCTCCACCCAAGTGTTTCCTGGCAGACATGTCCAGAAAAACCTACCCTTCGGGAAGAAGTGATTACTTCTTTCCCCTCTCCTTGACAGATGTCAGTAGCAGATGCCTGGGAAAAGTGAAATATATGAACAGGGCAAATACAGAATGATAGCTTCTGGCACTGCAGTGTGGAAGTATTTTCTGAGTCATACAGAGTATATTAATATTTTTTTTTGGTCTTTGATGGACCTCCTTTCATATTTCTAATCACTTTTTTAATCCATTTATATCTTTTGCCTTCACAACATCCTGCGGCAATGAGTTCTACAATTTAATTATGCACTGTGTGAAAAAGCACTTCCCTTTGTTTGCTGAAAATTTTCTGGATTATAATTTCATTTAGTGCCCCTTGTTCTTGTTTTACAAAAATAGTGCCTAATTGCTCCCTAGCCTCCTTATTCATGGCTTTTATAATTTTATACATCAAAAACATATCCCTTTGGAGATTTTTTCTTTAAGCTAAAGATTCCTAATCTAATATCCCCTTCTACAGAAGTACTTCTAGCTTTGATCATTCCCCTGCCTTTCTGTTTCATTTTAGTTTTACTATACTCTTTAGTGGATGGGGACACCAGAGTTGTAAGTAATAGTAGGCACATGGTCAGTTTCAGTGCACTGAGCACAAAAAAATGAGTTAAACAGCTAACTTGTTCATCTGCAATATAAATGTATTAAAATGTTTTACTATGGCTTTGGAGCTATTCTGCAAGTTTTCTACTTTAGATCCTTTGAAGCTCACTTCAACATGAATACAAGGCTTCTCAAGCTAGAAATCTCTACTGCCTACCTGAGTCCTTTCTCTGAAGAATTTCTGTGGTGTTAGAGGCCATGAGGGAAGGAAAGAAAACTGTGAGTGAAATATAAATGTATTTTACTCTGATATCCACATTGTTTTAGGGTAGCTTCCCAGGAAATTCACTGGTAAAATCTTATCTTCATTGATAGAAAAAAACAGAGAAATACTAAAATAGTGGGTCAGTTTTATGCAAGATGATTATTTTAGAGTTTGCAGTTGCCATGTCAGTCATTGGCTTATTTTTTTAGCTTAAATATGAACTTTGAAATAGTCCATCAACATTTGAGTGAGTTTTAAAGAAAAAATCTGGACTTTTCTCCTTGAGGAGTTTTCTGTCTACCTGAACTTCTGTTATGCATTCCATTCTACATGCTCTGCTTCATGTTCCATTGTCCCCTCATGGTGGCTGAAAATACATTTTTCCCAAAAGTTAGAAGGAAACCTATGTGAATGTCATAAAGACAAATGGCAATATAATAATTAAGGATCACTGTGGTCTGTGAGTTCACATATGTTTGTCATCATTTGTCATTTCTGAGTGGTATATGAGTGACTGTAGGTTGAACTTATTGAAGTACTCAAAGGAACAGTCCTTTCCTAAACAGTTCTGTCGGATAACAATGCTACCCAGGATTCAAGACAGACACTTGAAAGAAACAGAACAAGAAATTGCTTCAGTACAATTTTAGAGAATATGAAATGAAAAGTCATCCGATTATTATCTGGAAGGAATATTAATACATTGTTGTTAATCTAGTTACTGCCTTTGGTAATATACCTGTAAAACCAAGAGACACTTGGATCTGATGAAGCCAGGATATGGAACTGCATTATCTCCTAAACTAAAGCCCAAAGTTATCTCACTATGTGCATCAGAATCTTTGCATGTTTATACAGGAATGGTGGAAAAGCTGCAACTTTGTGAAATGCTTGAGATCCTTTGGAACAAATGGAGAGTATTCCTAGATCTTCTCTGATTCTCTTCTAAAGGGATTCCACGAAAAACCTGTGAAATAGATTAAAACATATCACACAACTTGTGAGGCTGCCAACCATTACAGAAACTTTGAGTAATTTTTTTTGAAACCTTTAGATGGATTAAAAATGTCTGTTATTTAAGCTGTAAAATCCAAAGCCTCTTTTGGATTTTCAAGATGTTTCTTACAAATACCATTGGAGCAGTCAGGCACAATGGGGCAAGGGACTATAAGCATAATATTTACCAGAAGACTCTTGCAATTTAATTATAGGAAATTACATCATATATCTGACTGTAGTCAGTGGACTTCTGCTATGAATTATAATTCCAATTGCACTGTATTTAACTATTATACTTGTACCACAGTCTTGTTTTTAATGACTCCCTTTGTGGGAGTTCAAGTCCTTTCTTTTAATAAAACTATTTCACATTTTGTCCTTGCCAATGTCAGTTTAAAAGAAATGAATACTTCCTATCTGTCTTGTTAAGGGAGATGACCTGTCCAACCTCTCAATAGAAGGTTTGGATTCCCATTAAAAGTTTTCAGTTCTCTCCTTTCCTTTCAGCTGCTGTGTGTGCTGTATCTTTTGTAGATACTTTTTCAAAAAATAAATGACCCAGTCAAAAGTAAAGAAGATTTTGCCCCAAAACTTTAAATTTGTTACTGAGCGATAGTGTTAGATCGATATTTGCATTAGATAAGGTGAACTGGCTGGACAAAAGGAGAAGATCAAAATGAAGGATGGTTACTACCCCTTGAAAAAAAGTTAACCTTTAGGTCCCAGAACTGTTAGTTAATGTGTAGAAACAGGCAGAAAAATGGTGTTTGGTGGTATTTAATCTTTCAAGATGAGTGCTGATATCAGTTTTTGCTGATTAAAAAGAAAGCTAAAGGCATGATATTTTTGTTAAGCAGAAGGTTTGAACTGTTTGATAGAACTGATATTGGTTAACAGTACAGTTCTGTGACGATAATAATAAAAGTTTGATAATGTAATAAATATTATTTAAATTTATCAAAAATTATTTGTCTGGTCAATGAGAATTACACTCTAATGTAATAGCCAATATCACTAACAGATGTTAGGTAAATATAGATTGAAAGAAATAGACTAAAAGGCACATTGAAGATGGTTCTTCCCATGGAATATATTTCTTCTAGTCTTTACTTATATTAATGCAGGTAAGATGAGAAATTCATGTGATGTTAACAACAGTGAATATTAATTCTGCCTCCTGCTTTCTGCTTAAGAAAACAATTTAATTTTTTTTTTGCAATATGTTTAGCGTAACTGATCAATTTTTTTTTTTAAATTAAAGTAGTAGCTTTTAAGTAATATTTGCTAAATGTGTCTAGTTTAATCTGGTGGATAAAGACAGCCACCACCTTCTTTATCAAAATGGAAGCTTTGGCCAGAGGCAGATTACAGAGTACCATCAAATCTGTGGCTTCTGAGTACAGCGAGCAGATGACAAACTAATGTCAAAAGAATAGAAAATTATCATCATAAAAATAATTTAATAAAAATTATTTTAATTTAAATTAAAAATGTAATAATAGTGATGTCAAAAGAATAGAGAATTATAATTGGGCAACAGCAGAAATTAACAAATAACTTCTAACCTTCCATTGCATTTATTGTAGCAGGAGAATAAATTCATATATTTCTAGTAGCAGTCAATGGGTCTTGATCACAGTCTCACAAGTAGATCTGGAAAAGATACTTTTAGATAAATGTAACTTTCTTACCTTCCTAAAAGATTCAGTATGTCATTTTGGATGGATATTCTGAGGCCTAGAGCGGTGAGAAGAATGCTGAATTTTCATAAGGAGTAACATCAGTGGCAATAGCCACTTTTATCCAATGTGTTGCAGGATACCTGCATTACTTTAGCATCAGATGTCTGTATTTTTGATGTCTATATTCATTATTTCCCAAACGACTCAGTTTCATATCACTATGCCTGAAGTTTAAGCCAAAGCAGCCTTCTTCCAAGAGGAATCAGGTTTTCTGAAGTGAGCCTCCTTCAAACCTTCCTGTGAAAGTTCAGCTTTGTGTAAAACACAAAACTGCTTGCTGAGAAATAGATTAACAGAAAATCTTTTCTTGCTTTAGTAGTTAGGGCATTTTCAGAGGAACTGCAAATTGCGTATGCTAATCCCTCCTGCAGCCTTAGTCTGCCATATCCTGTGTGAAAGGTTTAACTGCAGAGGTACTTGATAAAACAGTATTTCCTCATGCCTTCCTTGTCTTTCATATTCCTTCAGGTCTCTTAATTTTGCTTTTATTTTATTTTATTTTTCTCTTTACAAAAGCATGATTGTCAGACTGGGAAAACTCTAAGCATCAGAGTAATGTTATTCAACAGGGTCAATCCTAGAAAAGCGGCTTACTAGCATTCAAAGAATGGTAACAGATTACTGAAGCATGATTTTCCTCATGTGAGGGAGAGAAGAACAGATATCAGTATAATGACTTTCCACATTTTCTTATAATATGACTTTTAACAAAGATAATTTCAAACAATTTCACCAGGTGTATAAGTAGGGTTTAATGATCTGTAGCTGCCTGGATCATCCTTAACAGCATTTCAAAATGGAATTACAACACTTACTTCACTCCTTTAGGATATTAGCTGATTTTAATATGAAATTGAATATTTTTAGCAGCTGAACAACCTCTTCCCTCAGCTTATACAGAAACTAAATGAAAAAAAAAAACAACCACAAACCTCAAAACAACAAAATGTTACCAAGGTTTGATGATACATTTATCAACTTTTATCAACAACTTTAATTTTAATTCTTTGATAGTATTTCTTCCTTATTACTAGAAAAGAAGTCCAGAGTAAGCAACTTCTTAAACACAGTATGTGGTAAAGACTAACAAACAAATTTAGCTTCTTATTGATATTGTGTTCTTCCTTAATTACTTCCTTTCTCTCACTAGTTCTCTGGCAGACCTAACTTTCTCTCAGAACACTCCCTTCTGATACAGATGAAGAATTTCTTATTTGATGCTTGTGTTATCTGTTTGATCTTTGGTTTCATCTTACCCTTCTCATATTCCTTCTTGCATGTCAAGTGCCAAGGGCATGGCTTGACTGTTCTGCACTTTAGCATAATGGCCCCTGGAGACGTTTACAAACCAGCAGATTTTAGAGCATCCTTGGGGCTGTGCTAAACTTCGCCAGAGGCTGTAATGGCCCTAATATTATCAAGGGATCATCAAGACTTCTGAAAGATGTTTTTGTCTTCCCTTCTTTTCTGTACAATGCAGATTTCTATTACAGATGAAGAACTAGCAGCTAGTATTTTACATTATGCTGAAATGGTACAATACAGATTTTTCTCCTATAAAATTCAAAACACTAAGGTAGAATGAATGGAAATATTTAAGCGATAGTTTAATCATTCTGTCAGGACCATTGTATCTCTTTAAGGGGGTCTTGTCTGTATTTTTTTATTTTCTTGCAGATCATAAGTTACCAAGGTGTGGGCCGTCTTCAGTAGCACCAAGAACTTAATTGGTACTTTACTGACCATGAATCTGCTTTGATAGCAATATGCTGTGAAGAGAAATGTTATGAACAGATATGCACTACAGGTGTGCTTTACAAAGTTTCTGGACACTCTGAGGTATCACAGAATCACAGAATGGCTGAGGTTGGAAGGGACCTCTGAGGGTCATCTGGTTCACCCCTGTGGCTCAAGCCAGGCCACCTGGAGCTGCTTGCTCAGGACCACATGCAGACAGTTTTTAAATATCTCCAAGGATGGAGACACCACAAACCATCTGAGCAACCTGTGTGAGTGGTTAGTCACCTTGACAGTGAAAAAGTGTTTCCTGATGTTCAGAGGGAAACTCCTGTCTTTAAATTTGTGTCCATTGTCTGTTGTCCCATCACTGAACACCACTGAAAAGAACCTGGCTCCATCATCTTTATATCCTCCTGTCAGATATTTGTACGTGTTTTTAAGATTCCCACTCTGAGCCTTCTCTTCTCTAGAGTCCCAACTCTCTCAGCTTTTCCTCATATAAGAAATGCTCCAGTCCTTTAACTGTCTAAGTGCCCCTCCTCTGAACCTCATCCACTTCTCTATGAGAATCTTATGGGAGACAGTATTGAAAGCATTATTGAAGTCCAAGTAAACAATATCCCCTGGTCGTCCCTCATCGACCAAGCCAGTCATTTCATTGTAGAAGGTTGTCAGGTTGGCCAAGCATGACTTACCCTTGGAGAAGCCATGCTGACTACTGATGACTTTCTGTCCTTCGTGTGCCTGCAAATGGTTTCCAGCATTAGCTGCTCTATCACCTCCCCCAGTGATTGAAGTGAAGTTGACTGGCCTATAATTCCATGGGTCCTCCTTGCCCTTCTTGAAGATAGGAGTGATATTTGCTTTCTTCCAATGGCCAGAAACCTCTCCCAGTAATCACTACCATTCAAAGATAATTGAGAGTGACCTCACAATGACAACAGTCAGCTCCCTTAGCACTTGTGGGTGTATCCCATTGGGACCCATGGACTTATGTATGTCCAGTTTTTAAAGTGTTCTATAAACTGATCCTCTTCCACTAACAGTTAACTGTTCCTCACTTCAGACTTTCCCCCTGGTTTCTGTGGCCTGGGATTCCTGAAGGCGGGTCTTGCTAGTAAAGTCTGAGACAAAGGCAGCATTCAGTACCTCAGCTTTTTCCATGTCCTGTGTCATCAGTGCTCCTGCTCCATTCAGCAGCAGGCCACATTTTCCCTAGTCTTCCTCTTGTCACCTTTGTATTTCTAGAAGCCCTTCTTTTTGCCTTTGGCATCCCTTGCCAAACCCAATTCAAGTTGGGCTTTAGCTTTTCTAGCTTTGTCCCTGGATGTTCAGACAGCGTCTCTGTATTACTCCCACGTTACCTGACCCTCTGTTAACTGTTCCACCTTCTGCTGGTGTCCTTTTTATATTTGAGTTTGGCTAGGAACTCCTTGTTCATCCACACAGAGTCCTGGCACTGATGGCTGACTTCCTGCATGTTGGGGTGCTCCATTCTTGACCTTGACGGAAGTGATGCTTGACTGTTAACTGTCTGTTAACCATACCTGTTTCTGGTATCAACTCAGATTGGAGGATGATTTTTTTTTCCTCTTTTATCGCCTTTATTTCCACAGAATAAATGCAGCAAAAGTAAAACTCCCTGGTTTTCCGTACTATTATTTTGTACCATGTACAGAATGTTTTGACTAGAATGGTCACAGAAACACACAGAAAGTCCAAAACCCCAGTTTCTTTTAGTTATAGAATCATAGAATCATTATGACCGGAAAAGGCCTTTAAGATCACAAAGTCCAACCATTATCTAACTCCGCCAGGCCCACTTCTAAACTGTGTCCCTGAGCACATCTAGACAGCTTTTAAATACATCCAAGGACGATGATTCAACCACTTTCCTGGGCAGCCTGTTCCAGTCTTTGATAACCCTTTCAGTGTAGAAGTTTTTCCTAATGTCTAACCTAAACCTCCCCTGGCACAACTTGATGCCATTTCCTCTTGTCCTATCAGTTGTAACTTGTGAGAAGAGACCAACGCCCACCTCTCTACAACCTCCTTTCAGGTAGTTGTAGAGAACAATAAGGTTTCCCCTCAGCCTCCTTTTCTTCAGACTAAACAATCCCAAGTCCCTCAGTCACTCCTCATAAGATTTATTCTCCAGAGCCTTCACCAGCTTCGTTGCCCTTCTTTGCATAATATTGTGATAGAATACTTACATCAGTAAGTATTAAAAGGAATGACCTCAGCCTGGATTCAGTTCCCAGACAGAATTCTTGGGAATAATAAAAAAAAAAGTCCATTTTCTTGTAGGTTAGGGTTTAATCCAGAATCTTGTATGTTAAGGTTTAATCCAGAAATCACTGAGACTTATACATGTAGATCCACAATATTACATTCAGAATCACTACATTTCTTCTCAGAATTATTTTCAAACATGGTTTTCACTTCAAATAAATCATGACTCTCTTCTAATGTTTTCTATATGTCACCTTGGACATGAAAACATTTTTGCCATGTAATAATAGAAAACCATACAGTGCAAAGGTTTATACAGAGGTTGGCATATATAGAAGTTGATAGATATTAAAGGTAAAATTGATATTCTGAAATATTTTAACTGCTGGTTCTTCCTTTAAGGTGGTGAGAAAAAAACCCTTTGTAGAAGGAAGAAAAGATCTTTTATTGTTTAGATCTCAAGTGTGAGAAGCACTCTGAATATATAAAGGCTTATCATGAAAAACAGTGACAGGAAACTTCTGCTGAATTCCAGTGACTGCAGTTTTCAACTTTGTACTTTATAAATATTTATCCAACTCTTTAAGTTCCTGCAGTTTATGAAATTCCTGAGAATTTTCCTGTCATATTTCACTATTCAGCCTTTGTTAGCATGTCCTCTGAATCTTTCAGACTTTAGATAAACAATGTGAGTTTACTGCTTCAATACTAACTACATTCACACGCTTAAGAAGGCAAAAATAGCAACATTGTCACATACCTCTCCTTATTAACGTTCAAGAAAATCAACTTTTGAATAATGTGGCACAAAGTAGCTAAAGTAGGAATCCCTAAACATTTCTATAGCACATACTGCAGATACACATTATCATAGGAGAATATTTGCATCTTGTGAAGTTATACTAAAAAGTTAAAAATAAATGCTATTTTAAGATTTCATTCTTTAGAAACATAGCTTTTATAAACTAAATTGGTGCTATTTTCTCTTTTTTTGTACTGTTAGAAAAAATGGAAAATGGTAAAATGTTTTTATCAATGGAATAAACACTCCTCAAAATCATTGATATAACTAAACAAGTAAGCTATGCTACTTTGGGGAGGTGCAAGTCTTCCATGAATGCTCTTATCTCACTTTCACTAAATATTTTTCTCAAAAAAACCCCCAAACAACTCTGGCAATATAAAAACAATCTGTATTTCCATTTCTGTGTTTATGTTTAGGTATTGTCTGTATCTAACTCCGAATATTTCACATTTCAGACAAGTGGAACAATAAAAGAAAAACTGCTTTGTACGAAGGGAGAACTTTAGTTTTCTTACCATTTTAGAATAAAATTAGCACAGCATATGTGACTTGACTTAGAAGTTTTGATGTCAGCTTAACTGTAATGCTAAGGTTCCTGCCTTTCCTCTCATCATTAGATGTCAAATGGGCTATGGTACTTATGAATTAAAATTATGGTACATGTAAGTTAAAATTTTCACTTTGTGAAAAGCAATGGAGTTTGCTAGACTACTGGTTTCTACCTAATTTCATCACACTAATGCTCATTGTAAAGTCACTCAATGAATATGCAGGATGAGGTGTTTGTTATAAGTTATTGTAGTTTCACCGTAGTCTCATCATTACTTTCGTGGGGCCGAGATTTTATACAGAGTGCCTGAGCCAAAGAATGGGACATGCAGAAGTGCAGTATAGCAATACAAGACAACTAAGAAGAATGTACTGGCAATTAGCAAACTAGCAAACAAATATTAGAAGGTTAGATATTCTTTCATTTCCACTACAAAAAAAAAAAAAAGAGCTTCAGAATATTCCAGATAATGCTTTGTCTGTCATTAAATTATTCTTAAGGCTACTAAGCAAATAATATTTTTAAAAGATAACATCAGAGATCTATGACATGTTTTGGCTCTAAAAGAAGTAACTTTGAAGCATATATTTATCAAAATTGTGTTAAATCACGAATATACTATTTTCTATCTTCAAATATAAAAACACTTATCCAATCTTAGGTTTTCTTAGGGGATGCCTTGAAACAACTTGAAAAAGTTGTTCTTTTAACACAGCTGAGCAAATGCACTGCAAGATTTTCAACCAACATTTGATTGAATTTGCTTTGACAATACGTGCAACCCTTTGGTGATCTTTCTGCAGGAATGTTTGAAGGATTGCGTTTTACTGGCAAGAGCATTAGCAGAAAGTAAATTTCAAAGATGCAAGTGAATATTTGCAAACCCAGAGTTTTAGACAAATAGTTGCAAAAGCTTTACCGGTCCTAGAAAATTCTTTCTGCATTCATCTAAGGAAAAAAAAAAAAAAGGTTGGTACAGCTGATGCTTTAGAAATAAATAACCAGTAAGTTAGTGGTTTAGATGCTCATAACAAATGTTCCATGAACACGCAAGCTGCAGAGAACCATACAATCCAAACAAAATAAAAAAACAAAGCCTTAAATAGATCATTTGAATGTTTCTAAATATATTCAAGGATATTCTGGTTTGCTTGTTTATTTCTTTGTTGGAACTTATTCCATATGCAGACAATAGATTAAATTTGTTGAATAAATCCATTGTTGCAAATTATTTGCTAAACCCTAATCAATAATACATATTGTGGTGGATTCACTTTGACAGATGTCACTATTACTAAAAGTAATGTTGTATATTAACGTAGTACAATGCGAAACTTCACAAATAGTTGGCTGAACAAAGGTGTGCACTGGGAACATAGTTAATGTTTGACACCTTTACCTCCAAGTCACATTTATCATATATGAGAAAGAATATCATCCAATTAATTCAACATGTCTCTAAACACTCTTGAAGTGCAGAACGAAAAAAAAAATGGCAAAAATTCATTGAAAAATAATAGTAATATATTGAACGACATTAGCGCACTTTTGTGGAGATCTAGTAGTATTCTCAACTACAACCACTTAAATACCTCCGATAACTGAAATATCCAGAAAAAATTAAATATCTGAATATATTCTTTATTGCCAGTTGGTCTTACAGTTGAGAAATACATCTTCTAAGCAATACAATTTTGATGATATACTATGTTAATACATCTTAAGACCCATGTTGGTTTGATGATGTACACACACTAATGACAGGCCAGCTGGTGGCAAGAGAAATTAATTTTGCAGTTGTCATTCTGTACTTTGAAGGATTATGGAAAGAGAATTATTTATAAAAATTAAATAAATTTGAACTTTCAGTTTGAAAATTATGCCTATATTTTATGTACGTATGTTGAGAGAGAGAGAGATAGATTTCTGAGAGGTTATGAAACACCTAAGAAATGTGCTGTATGTTTTGAAAAAATCTTCTCTCAAGCTTTTTTGACTATCTGTCTAGGGCTAGTTTCTATTCCATAATACCTGCTCTTTAGGTCCTTTTGCCCCTCTGGGCATTTGAACTATATATATTAAACAGGCACAGTTAAATTTTCAAAACTATGTTTATACCCCAAAAACTGATCATAGCAGTGATTGAGAGAGGGAGTTAAGAACGCTAGTTTTGGTGAAAGGTCCATGGAATGGGACCAATGCCTGTGTTGCTTTATAAGTTTATCCAAATATTTCATGGGTGGGCTACATAACATAGCTGATAATTCACTGAAAATGGTTTTTAGGAAATACGGGTGTGACATGATGTATAATATGAAGAGCGGTGTAAAGCTTAGGAGCCTTAGATTTTAAGAATATGTACTTACTGCTTGAGCAAGAGAGGGATGTAGGTGTTTGTGAACGATACATTAGTTCCCCTTTTTACTTTTAACTTTACCTTCATCTTTACCTTCACAGTCACTCCATGGGTATAATGCATACAAAATTAGTGAAAACCTCCAAATTATGTATTAACAGAGCCTCTTCTTATCTGCAAAAGGAGGCAGAATATCCCTTTGTTTCTTTCTCAGACATTTCATGCTAGAGATACTAGAGAGCATTCCCAGCTTATTTTAACATCTTTGAAGGGACCGTTGCTGTGACCATGATGCCCCTTTCCTGTTTTCACTCTGTCATGCAAGGGAATTGACTGTCTTCTTTGTGGTAACAAATCTAATATTAGATTGGTTTGTCTGTACTTTTTGGGTTCTTTTTCACTTTGATCTCTTTCACCGATCTTTTGTTTTCAATTTTATCTTTAGTCAAGATTCACTTTGTGGTACTAACAGTAGATTTTTCTGACATTTTTCCATATATTTCTACTTCTGTCATACACACATAGGCAGCCAAGGTCCAGGCAAAATTTCTTTTTTTGCTCACTCTTAGAATCATAGAATCATACAATCATAGAATCATAGAATTGCTGAGGTTGGAAGGGACCTTTAAGATCAAGTCCAACCATTAACCTACCCTGATAAAACCACTTCTAAACCATGTCCCCGAGTACCACATCTACCCTTTTTTTAAATACCTCCAGGGATGGCGAATCCACCACCTCCCTGGGCAGCCTATTCCAATGTTTAATAACCCTTTCAGTGAAAATATATTTCCTAATATCCAATCTAAACCTCACCTGACATAACTTGAACAATTTCCTCTCTTATCCCATAAATTGCCACCATAGTCTTGTAGAAACCGAAAAAATGAAATAAATGCAGGGTCCCCAAAATATGAAACAAAATATCATCCTCGAAAGTCTGCAATCGAGCTTGTTACTTAATGCTAAAACAGAAGACAAGACCTTATTTACAACAAAGCATGGTTTTCTGTCAGTGCTTTCATGAGTTTGAGCTAATGAAAAATTGCTATTTCCCCTAGACATACTCACGTCACAGTATCTATATTTATATAAAAAGCAATCTCTTCATCTTTAGGTCATTTAATGTAACTGTTGCACAACCAAAAAAGAACAGAGAAGTCATGAAAGGAAATACAAACGCAAAAAGCTTTAAATATTTAACACGACAAGATGGGAATGTTTTAATAACACTGATCGTGTGATTGTATTGTGTAGATATTCTTCAGCTTCCCAGTCCCAATGGGAGTTGTTTCAGTCACCTGTCTTCCTTTATCCAGGCTTTATTTCCAGTTTTGTACTTTACTAATCTTGTGTTGGAATTCTACAGCTGTCCCAAGTTTAGTCTAAACTAAATAATAATATATTTTTTATTTATAAAATAATAATATATAGAAATAAACATTTCTAATAGTAATATTATACTATATCATAATTAATATAACATTATTGATGTATTGTATAAAAATATAATATTTAATACATTCGTAAGAAGAAGAAGAAGAAGTAGTTGTCATAATTATGTTATATTTTTATGTCATAGTTATCCTGATGCTGCAGATCACAGTGAATTCAGCTTGGTTTCTGCCTTCAGGAGTCTGTTACAAGTGGTCTACAGTGACAACAATATAGATATTTCATATTTTAACATTTTAAAAATTAGAAAAAAAGGACATTAAAAAGACATGCATGCCTGTCTAATGGACATATTTTACCGAATAATGATCTATAGAGATTTTCTATCTCTCTACGTAATTTTTTAAAGATAATTTTAGGAAACTGCTCAAAATTTCTTTCTTGCAGTTAATCTTATGAAGGATTTGCCAGGAAGAGACATTGAGTCACTGTTTCTCTTTCAGTTTTGTTCATTAAGTAATTTCTTACTAATCATATGTAAATATATGGATATGTGGAGATATATATACGTCAATCAACTCAATAACTATGTAATGCAGAGGTTTCAAAATAATTGCAAATAAATCCAGAACAAAATCTGTTATTTTTTTCTGGATACATTTTCTGCTGCATAAGTTCATTGCAACAGCTCTCAGGAAGGTTTGATGGCTGGGAAAGATGGCACAAGCTGAATGAAGAAAATGAATGAGCTGAATGAGCGTGCCCCAGACTCTTTTAGTGTCTTGGTGTTGTTAGATTGTCTTATCCTCTCTCAAGGACAGATAGTTCTGAAGGGATGGATGGCGTGACTCCATGGTGAGACCTACATCCTACTCTCTCTAAAGGGAGCCTAGAACTAGCTTTAGGTAGGCAAAGCACTTTCAAATTTCTAAACTTAGGTAAACTAAAACTTACTTTAAGTGTCTCCAAATAATGTAGAGCTAAAAATAAAAATCTTTCAGACTTCCCAACAAATGCAATGGATAAACATCCTGTAAGACCTTGGTTACTAAGGCTTCTAATTATCTCTCTTGAATATTCCTTAAGATTTGTTTTTCTAAGTTGCATTTTATTTTAATATATAATTTTAATATTTTGCGTCATACTATATTACATAACTTAACAAGGCTAAAATGAGGAAAGTCATCCTCTCTTTAAAAGGATAAATAATAAGTGACAGATAACTGTGGAAAAGGGGATATATGATTTTGTGGATAAAGTTTAAAACTGTTGGGAAAGAGAACAACATTTATTTGCCAGGTAAGCCACTGAGGTTTTGAAGATTCTTGGGTAATACTTCTATAAAAGACTAGTGATTTTTAATACCTGAGTTCAAACCTCAAGGGCTCTGTTGCTAAGAATAGCTCCCTTGTGAAATCTGAAGGGCTTCTGGGAAAAGAACGGTTTACCTGGTGGCATCCAATAAAATATAGACCTGTTTATTCATTTCAGGGTCTTATTTCTGTTATTTCTGGTTTTGGGTCTCCCCCCCCGATAAAAAGCAGTTGTTATTGTATAAACTGCATTTATAAATGACTGGAAACAAAATTCATGAAAGTGTAAAACCTAAGCTGAGCCTTGACTTCTAGGGCTGTGTAGCTCTAGTCCAGATCTAGGGTATTTTTCAAAAGCTGTGCCTGTCAAATAATATTAATCAGGTTAAATTAAACTTCATGAATATGTAATTATTTTGTTCATTATCGTGGGTTACACTTCCATTTATAAATAATGATCCGGTTTTATTGCTACCATAAGTAAATATCAAAGATATAATTTAAATAGTTTTATTAGCAACATTGTACCTAAAACCCCCACAGAAATACATATATTTTTATACCACCATTTTCTCTCATTCATTTCTTTTCCTTTTGTGTTTGTATTGAGATATGCCTCAAACATATTAGATATACCTGTTAAACATTTAATGGTTATATCAGAGAAAATTAAACATGTACTTGGAAAGATGTGTTGTTTCAAGCATAGTATTGATTTTTATACTAGTACTTTCACATCTGAAGACAAATGTATAGTCCGTGAATGCTCCTAATATGACAATATCTGCTGCTACCATTATAGAAGACTTACTGTTTAGCTCTTCAGACAAAAACATGGTTTCAGTTCTTTTGATTCACTGTCTGTAGTTTAATAAGGCCAAATGCTGTGGCCACAACAATCCCCGCCAACATTGCAGGCCTGGGGAGGAGTGGCCGGAAAGCTGTTCAGCAGAGAAGGACCTGGGGGTGTTGACTGATAGCCCGCTGAACGTGAGCCAACAGTGTGCCCAGGGGGCCAAGAAGGCCAATGGCATCCTGGCCTGTATCAGGAGTAGCATAGCCAGTAGGACCAGGGAGGTGATTTTACCCCTGTACTTGGCACGGGTGAGGCCGCATCTTGAGTACTGTGTTCAGTTTTGGATCCCTCACCACAAGAAGGACATTGAGGCGCTGGAGTGTGTCCAAAGAAGGGCAGCAAAACTGGTGAGGGATCTGGAGCACATGTCTTATGAGGAGTGGCTGAGGGAACTGGGGTTGTTTAGCCTGGAGAACAGGAGGCTGAGGGGACCTTATCACTCCCTACAACTACCTGAGAGGAGGCTGTAGCAAGATGGGGTCAGTCTCTTCTCCCAAGTAACAAGTGATAGGACAAGAGGGAATGGCCTCAACTTGCACCAAGGGACGTTTAGATTGGATATTAGGAAGAATTTCTTTACTGAAAGGGTCATCAGGCACTGGAACGCATTACCCAGGGCAGTGGTGCAGTCCCCATCCCTGGAGGTATTTAAGGGTTGTGTAGATATAGTGCTCAGGGACATGGTTTAGTGGTGGGCTTGTCAGTGTTAGGTTAATGATTGGACTAGGTGATCTTACAGGTCTTTTCCAATCTAGGAGATTCTGTGATTCTGTGATTCTGAGTTAGCCTTTATTTTCAGGTCATTCATATGAAGGGATTAAAGTGATATCACTCAAATAATTAATCTCAAATGATGTGTTAAAATGCTTTTCAGGTTAAGACCTGAAACCTTAAGAAATAAAAGATTAAACATGTCTTTAGCATTTCGAAGGCAGGAGACAAGGTTATGTGTAGTATATACTTTACCAGTAATTAAAGACTCAACAACTCAACAACTATGGATTTAAGATTGGCTATGCTACGTTTCATTTCACAATCAGATAGGGTGACTGTCAATGTCTCATAGACTGATAATTTTGACAAAGAAAAATCACTTTCCTCGTTATGTTTAACAATCATGCACAGATGAATTGTGCTTGGGAAACCTGCAGACCCCAGACTAGCCGTGTAGGTCTGCGGTCCTTCCCCAGCTGTGCTTCAGAGCTTGTGGAAACCGCCTGACAACCACTGCTGGCATAGGAGGAAGAGCAGAGTCCAAAACCACTATGCCCTACTGCAGACTGGCCTGCAGGATTGGAGAGGTGGCAATCGGCAAGGAAGGAACATCACGCTCTTGTTACAGAGCTCCCAGCTGCTGGAGATCAGGCATATGGCAATGCTTTGTAATTATTTGTATTTCTTTAGTGTCTGAAGACTCCAGCTGAGATCAATGCACCACTGGGTAATCTCTTACTGTGTAAAAGATGGGCCCTATTCCAAAAAGTTTAGGATCTGAAGAGACAAGGCAGAGAGATAAAAAGAATCATTTTCGAGAAGAGAAAGAGAAGATATGGTTGGTATGAATTTTGCCAATCTTAGGTTTAAAAAAATATTTTTAGAGGCTTTTTAAAAAATAATTGATTTGGGGGATGAAAGACAGGGATAGATATGCAGGCAGAAACATCCAAATGGGAAGAACAAAAGCAAAGGAAAAAGACATTGAAACAGGATACAAAGGAAGTGAAGAGACAGGATAAAAGGAAACAGAGGACAGTAAGGAATAGGGATAAAAGAGAGTTCGTTCACAGATCTTTAGAAAGTAGTGAAATTTGATAGTACCCACTTTTTTTTTGGCTTAATCTTTAGTAAAGTAGTTAGTCTTCATCACCGAATGTAGTAAATGTGTCTAGACTTACCTAAACCAAACTTTTGGTTCCATGTTGTTTATCTTCTCTGTTGTCATTACTGTATAGCTTAGTCCAACATAATTGCCTAACCCAGTGATGACAATAGTGAAAAATTATTGGAACTAGTTGTGTTTTCCTGGTTTTATACCAAGATCTACAGGGTATATGAAATCACAGCCAACTAGCAAATAAGCTGAGTAAATCAGGGTATTACTTGCATTTTAAGTACATTACATATTACAAAAAAAAAAAAAAAAAGAAAAGAAAAAAAGTTTATTCTGACATGAGAACAAAATATATAAAGTGCAGTAACAACAAAAAGTTATTTAGGTAATGTAGACAGGAATAGAGTCCAGCAAATTCCAACAAAATGTAAAAAATCATTTTGCAAAAAGCCTGAAAAAAACTTTGGCAAAATTGAAAGGTTCTAAAAGTTCCAATATGTGGTTTGCAACCCTGATTGACATTGCAACATTACCTAACTGCATTGCTATAGGTCCTCTAGAGTTGCATATATCAAATGAGTTGGCTAGGCTCTAGTGTTACATTTCCTGTTTTGTGGGGTTTTTCCTTTGCTTTTTTTCTCAAACTGGATCTGAAAAAATGAAAATTAGGACATGCCTACAATGACTTGAAGTCTATAAAACAGAAACAATAATTGGAATAAAATTAGATTGCTGTTTTCAAGTAATTTTTTTTTGTCTCTTATTGTGTAATCATTAAATTGGCTACCTTAGTAGCCTGTCCATGTCTTATCTTCTATGCAAATGATTTATTTTGAATAAAAATTGTTATTATTTACTCTTTCACAAATAAAAAGAGGCTTGAATAAGTACTTCCTGCTCAAATGATTTTATTATCCTTTCTTTATCAATAGCATTTCTCTAATTCTGTTGGAAAACAGAATACAGTTTTATTTTGTTCCTGCTTAATGAAACTCCCTTGTGATGGAAGATAAACTTAGTGTCATCAGTATGACTGAAAAAAAAACAACCTAGTGACTTCAGTGAAGTTGCAATTGATTATCAGACAGGATCTAAATAACAGTAGTAATCATGCTCAGTTAAACAAATAAAAGGGAACTTAATTCCTCAGTGTTTAAGAAGCAGTTTGTGCTTCCCAGAAGCTTAGACACACATACACACAATTAATACATTAACTCTGATTTAACAGTGGTACTATAAATTGTCTAAGATAGCTCATTCTCCATTTTCACTCATTCCCAAGTAATACTAATAAAAGCACCAAGGAGAAAATATAGTATGAAAAGAGAATTCTTTTTGAATAAGAACATACAACCGAAAATTTGGAGTGACCAAAAGTTACTTTCTGAAGGGCAACAACTAGACACCAATAATACATACAATTTTTGAGTTGCAAAAATGAGTTTCTTTCTGCCAGGCACATAAGGATCCCTCCCATACCAGGCATCACCAATCCTTTTAAGCCATTTACAGACCTGCAGAAGATGACTGAATCTGTCAGTGTTCTGAATGCACATTAGAGAATCAATGGGACAGCCAGTGTCACACAAAAAATTCAAATAGCAGAAGGTTCCACGTTACTTCATGGTGAAAATTCAGTCATACACCTGGATTGAACATCTGGTAAATGGAAGCAAATCCTAACCTAGGAAATGGGACAGTAGGAGGGAGAACGTATTGGAAAAAAAGACCCTCCTTATAATGGGTGAATTATTTGCCTTTTAGATAAAGTATTATCAACAATTTGATCATTTGAAGGATATATTTGTATGATTTCTTCAGAGAAGTTCTAATGCATTAGTTAAAACTCTAAGGTTTTGTTTTTTTTTTTAAAAAAAGCTGATTACTTTATGTTATAAAAAAGACCTAAGTCCACAACGGTCTTTTGGATGCGTTATTTATATGCATTGTAAAAACTGACTAATAGAAGTTTACCCAGGAAATCAGGAAACTATATTATTCCAGTTCTCTAGTGTAAATAATATATATTTTACCACTCTGCAATTCAGGCTTCATTTGAGTTTCTTGCTCCAATAAGAATAAAATAAAATGTAACTGTTGATCTCTGAGCATTGTACATGACACTGCCCAAAGTCCCAGGGATATAGACTTGATCCAGGATTTAACTGAACAGCTTTTTTTCTGACCCATCATTTACGCTCACCACATACAGTGTGGCTGTGCACACCCTCCTGCAACCTAGTCACCATTTTTACTATGCAAAAATATGTTTTTTTCTCAGCAATCATAAAGAAAACAGTGGTACTGCATTTCTGACCTAGCATCCTTTGTACGCTACAGTGTTTACACAGAGGGTAGTATTTTGCGGTTTAAGTTGGTCGTATATGTTCGAATATTTTTTACATGGTTACCAGGAGGAGATGGGGTTGTATGGGAGGTAATTAAGGAGAAATCCTGGAATTTGAATGTTGAATGTTTCCTCAAGGTTGAATCTCTCATGTAATATCAGGTCAGCGTCAAAAGATAAATTGTAAATAGGAATAAATCCTCTCTTCGGATGGAAAGTTCTTCAAATAAAATTTGAAATTGGTGTGTTTCCATTTAAGATTATTTTTTCAGGGAGGTCATAGGTGGATGGAGTCATCATTTAACTGACATGTTACAATCTCTCCCACACCGTAGAAACAAAAACTAGGAAAAATGAGTAATGGATGGTAGTTTATTTAGGACGTTATTTAGGATTACGTGAAAAACACAGGTTAAATTCCTTGCAAAAACAGAATAACAATTTCCTCTCCTCTTAACTACTATTTTGAGTTAAAGAATATTTTTCCGGGCTTTCCACATCCATAGTTTTCTACTGTAATAACAGAGCGTTTAATTCCCTTTGCTGCAAAGCAGAGAGAGGTTCAAAGGACTGGAATTTCAGCTGTATAGTCCCCAGAAGAGCAAGAGGAAAAAAGCTGTACTGATCCACCGTTTAAGTAATGTCTTTCTCATTGAAAAAGTTCCTCTTTACATACAGAATGGAAATGAAGGTATTCAGTGTTAGCCTCTAGAAAATTGACCTATCTGCTCCACTTCAGGCTAGAAGTCTGAGTTATAATATACACATATGACAATTTCCTAATAAATTCAATCAAACTTTAACTATAAATTCTTACAAAAGAGGGACTTATACTTGTTTTTTTCATTAGAGCCTATGACTTCTAGGTAGGCAGTGGGTTTACTTTCTGGGTAGTGCAGAAAGTGAGGTGGTAGTCACTATCAGAAATTTAGCCTATAAGTCAGTATATAGAGAACCCGCACACTCCTACTGTAAGCATAAAGCCAATTATTTCTCATGTCACAGTTAACTAGCTTACAATATAGTAACGACCTGTTTAAAACAAGCTTAACTGCTCAGCCAAAATTGGTTTGGCCTTTTCTTCACTTTCAAGGTTCTATTTTCAGAAATCCCCTTCGAGGTGTTCAGCTGACATTATCTGCTTCATTTTCAATCAGTGCTTGTGCCATCACTTTCCACCTTTATTACTGCTCTGTAGTACTAAAGACATGCTGAGTTATCCTGGAAGTTCAGAGATGCAGTGAACCACCCAAGCAGCCTTGAACTGCTAGAATAAAGCAACAAAGAGCTTTTTATTTTCCCATGATGAAATATGATTTGTTTCCAACTTTTGTTTAAAGTTCATGAAGTACTTCAGGTATTATTGTTTCTATAACAGAACTAAAACATCAAGATGTGTGTATGTATAACAGTGTAATTAATATCTTCCTTGTTAAAATGCTATCAGGTGCAAAGGGTTTTATATTTTTCAGACATAGCTTGCAGAGTAAAGAATAATAATTTCTGAGAAATTCAGTTTTTTCTTTTCCCTTGTTTCATGGAAATATATTTGAAATATATTATTATTTTAGTTCTCCATAGAAGATCATAAAGTAAATTTTCACCATTGTTGATGTCTTAGCAAAAGGCATCCATACACCATCAACAAAACACAGCAGAGTTAAGACCTAAATTTGTTGTATGACTAAGCCTTGTATTCTTAAATAACTTTGGAAAATCACAATGCCTACTCCTGAAGATTACATGTGAACTTGATGTTGCATACAGCTTAATTTTAGTACTGACTTGTTCCTTGTTTAAAAACAAAGTGTATAGAGCAGTAAGAAAGGTAAAAGATGAAAATAAGCCTCTTTTTTTTTTTACTTTTTTTCCCCCAGAACAGGCAGCTTGAGAAAACCTACTGCATGCTTGCTTTTTATTATGTGACTATGTTAAATAATTACTTGACTTTTTTTTCCTTTAATGCAATCTCTTTCCATTCTACTGTATTTGAGGGAAAGACAGTATTTACTGCTGGCAAAGTAATTCGGACTCTCAATGAGATGTGAATATCTGCAATGCCCCTGCTGCTTTAGTATTTACTTCCTAACAATCGAGATTCCGTCCCCATGTCCCCACCCCCAACCCCTTACAGGACAGTTAACAGAGAAGAAAAGAAACAAATGATGCAGGGTGTTTTTTTAGTTTATAAGGAGTATATGCTTATTCACTGTAATTTTGTAAGACTTCTGTTTGCATGTGAAAACACATTGGTTCAATGACCATATGGCTTTAGGAAGACTGTCTGCTTTGCTTTATTGTCTTTGACCCTTTATTGCCTCTGATCTTTTATTGGCTCAGCTCTTCTGATCTTTACTGCCTCAGCTGCTGATTCTTGATACATACATTCCTCCTACAAAAACATGTGTGCGAAATAAATAAGATTGCCCTCCCCTATTAATATATTTATTGTTTACTGACCATTAACAGTTTGGGGGCTATATTATTTAGAAAGGACACTTTATGATATACTTGTACTCACGGTAACAAAAGAATTTCTGTCTTTCATAGATGTGCTATACTCACATATTTTGATTTTCTATTGTGTTTTGGTTTTGTTTTGGGTTTTTTTTTTCAAAATGAATCAATCCTTCTGCAGAGTCTAAGCAAGCCTTTCCAGAGGGAAATATAAACTCATATCTTTTTTTCTCTGAGAGTTTTCAATTTTCTCCTATTGTTCTCATGATCCACATTATTTTACCTATTCAAGTTTCCTTTATATCAAGCTTCTAGTGCATTTATAAAGTTAGATATAAGAATATTTTTCAAATTATACTTGTTCTTGAAGAAGTAAAGACTATTCAGTGGACAGATTCCCATTCTTAAGGGACTGAACATAATTGAACTATTCTAGTATACCGTGAAGCAAGTTCATATTTAAAGAAAATTATATGAACAACAAAGAAGAGCTCAGTATGTCAAGAAGTTTACATAGACAATTATGTTTATAAAATTTATGTATATTACATATGTTTATATATAATTTATGAATTTTAAAAATATGAATATACATACATTATCAAGAGGTGTTATACATATATATACATGTTAATACTTTAAGCACAGTGGTTTCAAAATTGTTAACTCCTCAAATTAAGCTGAAATTCACAAAGCAAACTTTACAAAATGACACTCGAGGTTAGTGAAGATCCAATTTCAGTCCATCTTATTTTACTGGATAATTTTCTACAGCTGAATTATTTTTACTCACCCTTTCCCTCACACTACCCTACTGTATGTGCCTGAACGAGTAATTGTTTTTTATGTCCTATCGATCTAACAGCAGTGTAGAGGTAAGATCTCAAACCTGACAATAGTAAAAGATGATGCTTTTAGTGATTAATTGTGAGTAGACAGTGAGTATTATCTGTGTATTAGTTTTCTGTATATTGTACTGGAGGTTACAAGTCACTCCAGAAGTGACTTCTTCTGCACTGAAATTTCTATGGGATGTCTACAGTAACAGATATTAAACAGGTGAAGTAGCATAAGGAATATTAGGTTTGGTGCATTATTTCATGAAATTGATATCACCTAGTGGCATCTTGAATAGTGACTGAATTACTTTACAGACTTATATTACAGCTGTACAGACGCATGCAAATATTTCCTGCAATTTCTTAAGGTTATTCCTGGTTCAGCTCAAAATCTCATTTCTATTTTTTTTTTATTGACAATATTCTAAGATACTGAAAACACGAAGTCTTTTTGTTGTCTATTATTCCTTCTGTTCCTATTGTTTATTCCCACCTGAACTCAGAGTCTCTGATTGTGGCATCAATCATAGCACAACAATGAAGAGTGATGTCACAAAGGAAGGATTATTATTTCAGGTGAGAGAAAGCAGCTAGAGCATATTAATTTTTCAGAAACAAAGATATCAGGTTTTCATACAAATGTGCTTTGTAATACAGAATAATGGAAATGAAATGCAGTCAATACGTAGTGTGACTACAAGTAGATTTTTTTCCTAAAGAAATGCTTTTCAAAGCTGTACCACAAGAATAAGTGATCTTAAAGGTGACTCAAACAGAAACAGACAAATGAAGGGTGGAATTGCATCTCGATGGCATAAAAAATCAAGAAGCTTGAAAGTTCTGTTTCTTTGCCTGTTTCCACTTTAATCCTTTTATTGCTTTGTTTTCCTTCTTAATATTTTTTCTTTTTTTTTTTTTTCCCTTTAAATAATACATGGCTTCTATCAATGGGCAACTGAAAAAGTAACCAAATCATGACATTAACAATTGATGAGAAAATGAAAACACAAAAATTTAAAAGTTTTTTTTTTAGTATGTTGAGATTCTTTGTTAGTACCTGGTTAATTTATTTGCCAGAATGCACAATAATATATGCATCTGAGACTTACAAGTGTACCAGTGAAATCAGAAAGAGTGAAATATAGCATTATCCATTTGTCTATCAATATCTATTGAATATATTCTATTGTCATCAATAGACATTATTATATCAAAATGGTCATAAAACTTGTTTTCATTTTTCCTTTGAGGCATCACCTTTAAAATGAGACGTACATTTCTGCCCATCTTAGCTTTGCTGATGTTTTAAATTTAATATTTCAAATGCTTTATAATGTGTTTAGAAAAATTAGTAGTTGGATGTATGTTCATATATTGTTAGCGATAATATAATTATAGATTTTAATTTCCTGGAATGAAAAGATAACCTCCAAGAAAACCACTAGAATTTATTTTTCTCACAGAAATCTATATTTTTTATTCTTATACTTACAGATTTGGACACCGAAAACTTTCTAAAAGTGAAATTCTGGACCCACTAAAATTACTGACTAATCTTTCACTGATTTTCATTATTTGCTGATTGATAATTACCCTATGTTTTTGTTGCATTGCTCAGAGGTATCTACTCATGTTCCTTTTACAAGACAGGTTGTTATGAAGTGTGGAAGTAATAACAATTTAGTGAAGAAAACCCTGTCCTGGAAGAAAAATATTTTCAAAACAAAACCAAAAAACAATTACTAAATATTTTAAAGGGCATGCAATTAATTTCAGCTGAATAAATTAATTATAAGCATATTAAATTTCCCTCCTTTACTGTCAGAATTGACTACAATGATGAGATGGACTCACAGAATATTCGCTTACAAGAAAGGAAAGATTTTATATACAAGTCTAGTCTCCCATAAAAATCTAACCATGGGTGTGGAGCTGATTCTGTTCCTACCTAAATTAAGAGATTATCCAGCAGATTTCAAATTAATGGAAGACTCACGGAGATTTCAGATGAGGCCCTGTTGTATATGCTTATGGCTCACTGAGCCTGGTGGATTTGTTTTGCAGTGAAAGTTTCAAATAACTAAGAGAAGGTTCATCTTCTTAACTGTAGCTTAACTGTAACCCCCGAGGTTTTAAATAAAATCTATTTACCTAAAGCAATACTCAGAATACTAAAAACATCTAAGTACATTATTTTAGTGAAGTTCTTGTAAATGCCGTAAAATCTGTGCAAATTCAAAGTTTTCCTGGAATCCCTTAACACACAGAAGTACCTAGGTGACCCTGCACAAGGCTGAAGAAGAGTTTCATGTGAACTGCAGCCATGAGTAATTATGGACAAATATACCAAATGTTTGATATATACACTAAGAATACTGCTTTATAACAGCACGCACTTTCACTGAAATTAGGCGTTAAGCTAGAACTAATATAAAACTGCATTCCAACTAGATTATAATCCAAAAATATCAATTAAAAACTTTATTCTAACATTCTTTGTTTGGAATCTCTCTCTGAATTTGTTATAAAATTCTTCATTTTCCCAGCCCTTTATTTTTTTCTCTCAAAAGTGCCAGAACAGACAGCTCAGTCTGGCATCAGTATTACACAGCAGGGCCTTAACTAACTTAATTAATTTGCAATTAATAATGTCTCACTTCAAGTTGAGGTCTCACTGAATTGGTTCCTGCATTTATATGATTCCCACATCCAGTAGCAGTAACTGTATGTTAAATGTAACAGTAATAAAGTAGTGAACCTGTTGAAATTATAATTACTCCTAAGAGTCTCATTCAATACAAAACTCAGTATAACCGGCACTTTGGACTAAATTGTGTCCTTGTTGCAGCAGGCTGGGGAAGAAATTAGAGAAGATGAGGTAACCTTTTATCTTTGTGCAAACTAGAAAGATAATGGACTCAGAAAGAAATCTCTGTTTCCTTCATGTTATATATATTAGAAGACTGAGGAAAATGAAAATATGAAGAAATCATACTTTCCTCATGTGTCTGCTCATAGGTTAGTGTTACTGCCACTGATAAACTTGCAAGCAAGACAGACCCCCACAGGAGCTCCGAGAAATCAACTCATAAAAAATCAAAAGGAAGTGTAATATCAGCACAATTTTTACTTTTTTTTTTTTTTCTGTAGACTGTTTGGGACCCAGAAATTGCGTGTGATGTGGAGGAGAATTTGTGTAAAGACCATTCTTAATTTCCAAAGAGGTTCTAGGTGAAGGAATAGGACACAGGACATAAAGCAGGATAAGCCAGCCAGCTTTCAGGCTCTTTTTGTTATATTATGAAAGATTTATCTAGAAATAAAGTGATTTATCTAGAAAGTAAGTAATTTATCTAGAAAGAAAGTAATTTATTTTGAAAAAAATCCCTACATGTGCAATATCATTCATTCTTGAATGCATAAGCTTAGTTTTATGTTTATGGAGACATAAATATTTTGTGACTTAGCCCTCATATGCAACTAGCAAAGATGTTGGTAGTTTCAATGAAACAAGAAAAATGGGATTACAAGAAATGTGAGAAAAATAAAAAAAAGAATGTCAAGATTTCAGAATTTCTGTTAATCGTTATCAGAAATGCAAGAGGGAGAGGACGGAAGAAACCTTGAAACACCAGGAAGAGGAGGGGAATATGACCTTATCAAGAAAGGATGCATCTTAATGAAAAATCAATACCATTATTATCTCCGGAACAATGAAGCTTTCACATTTTCTTTTTGCTTTCACAAATCTTCAAACTAACATAAAAGAAGATAATGAGAACAGGCAAGCAGAGAGACTTTTTCCGCCCTTCTCATATTTATTATCTAAATTTTAGTTTATGTATTATGCATCTGTTTATTCAGGTTGGTTTGTTCAGTCAAGCTACTTTGTTTAGATATCTGCAGCTTTTATTTCCTATATTTTTTGTTTCACCATGTCCTTTTTCAAAGTGTATTTGCTTTGGATAATAGAAAGCCATGGCCTCTGCTGGCTTACTTAAGAGATGGTTGTTTGTTTTCTTTGAAAAAGATGATATCTTCGGCCTCCTGAATACAGTAAATAAAATAAGTAGTAGATGATATATTGGTTAATGCCGATAAATATTGAAATAGATTGTGACACCTATCCTTAAAGATGGCATAGCAGCGGACAGATCCCCCAGACAGCAGAGGTTGCCTGGCAAAGCTGTTTAGGACTCTGTGAAAGGTACTGAACATAAAGGTAAAGCCATGGAAACGCCCTTTGGCTCTACACAGAGCCACAAATATGACTGGACTATTAGGAGCCTGTTTTGATACAAGACAGGGGTTAAGCAGTGCAGCTTAGCTGATGTATATGTTTATGTGAGCTGCATACTTACCTTTCATTTTTAACCCTGTAAGCCTCCCCATGTGTATCTCAGCACAAGAGTCCATTGCAGGGGACCTTTAGCCGTGGTTTGTTTTGTTTGGGGTTTTTTTTGCAAGGCAAGGCTTCACAGTCTTTCAGTAGGGAAAAAGAGCTGGTTGGTAGGGAGCAGCGAGAGCCGGGTAGTTCCCTGGGGGCCAGAGCACCAGGAGCAGTGGGAGTTCCCCATGGTTCCATCATGGCAGGGCCTGGCAGCCAGGGCCTCTCCCACCACCCCAGACAGGAGCAGGCAGATGTGGGGCACCAGGGACAGCCCCAGCCCTGGGCATCAGGCATCCCCCTGGGAACTGGGATGAGTCAAGGCCAGGCTGGGATATGGGCCCATGGGTGGACCCAGAGCAGGGCCATGGGGAGCTGAAGACTGGCCCAGCTGGGATGTCACTGGGGCAGGAGCTGACAACTCAAGGGGGCTGACATGGGGTCCTGGGCTGTGGGCAGGTTGGAGGGAGCCCTGGGAGGTGGGCAGGGACAGACAGGCAGTGCCTCAGGGCCATGGCAGTGGGGAACACATAAATTTTGTTGATGTGACTTAGTAAAATCATGAGAAATAAACAAGACATTAAAGATACTAAAAGACCAGTAAAAAAGACAGTGCTAGAGAACAGGATAGATGCGATTTGATAGGAATTTGAGATGAACTTTCATCAAACTTTGGTGGAAGGCATCTGACATCCCTTTTGTTTTGCCTACAGCAGTATCCCTCATCCATCCTTGATGTTTCATTTTGCACAGTCTTGCTCCCCAGGCTTTGTTTTCAGATTTAGACTAGAAGGAATCCAAGGTTTCAAAAAGAAAAAAAAAAAAAAAGACCACCTTATTAAAACCTACAAATCTTCTGGTACACAGTTGTGGAAACTGACATTGGATAGATTTTCTGTCTGAGGCCATAAGTATCTTTTAAGCCTTACCTCCTGGTTTCTCAGGGACTTCTTCCCGAGATCAGACAAATCACAAAAGATCCTTTTTACTGCCCAATTACTGTAGAGCACCTCAAGTGAATTGTAGAGGCCCTAACTAACCTAGTAACTCATATGAACTGAGTTGCAGTCCCAGAGAAAGGAGGATGCTTCAAAGATGGGTTGAAAAGAGCTGAGCCTGTTGGAAAGCAGAAGTATAACACACTTTGGCATTAATGGACAATACTATTTATACATATTGTACTGACATAAAACACACACAGTCTACCAAACACACAGTCAAGGATATTAGGAGCGCAAAACCTTTTTCATTTCTATGTCCACACCTACAGCACTGCACAGGCATAGACATTGTAAAAAAAAGTCCAGGCACAATCATTAATAGAGGTGTTAGCATTTACAAACAAAACTACGTGCTGTGCAACCACTACCATCATCTTATGTTCAGAAAACAGAAGTTGTCTGAACTTGACCGCAAGCACAAAATTATAAATATATTATAAATCAGTTATTATAAATATATGGCATATGGTGCAAGGTTTTATTCTGTCATAATATGACTTTTAAATTCCCAGAAGTAATTTCCACAGTTTCATCTCAATAGTTAGAGCCTTAGTTTTCAGTGATGCCAGGAAACTGCAACCAATATTTGATGGTTCTTTCTGCCTTAGCCTATTTACCTGAAAGAAGAGAGTCACAAATATTCTTTAAAAAGCCCAGTCTAACTTGCTCAATATTGCAGAAATTCAAGTGTTCACAATCTTCAAATCCTATTTCCTGAAGATTTGTTTCTGTTTAAGATTAATGAAAATGCATAACTAACAGATTAGTGTAGTAATCTTTGCTGTAATTCTGGAAATGTCACTAAATGAGATTGCATTTGGTTTTGTGCATTTTAGATAGAACATTAACATTTTAATCCAGGCTATTCATTTTTTGTTTAGGCTATCTCTGACCTTCACTTTGAAACAGGCTTATTTATAAATGGTCCTGTGTTTTAATCAACAATATGATATGAGTTCCTGCCTCCAGATACAAACTTTATATTATCCATCCTAGGGTTTTTTTGTTTGGTTTGTTGTTGGGGTTTTTTTTCCCTCCAAATAGCTGATATTCCATTTATAAAGAGGGAAAAAAGAAAAAAAATCAACTTCAGTTCTGAGTTCAGTCATAGTTTGTTTCTGTGTATTGAATCTACCGGGTAAAAATAAATAGAAGTTGGCTGCAGCTTGACAAAGCAGTTACTTCAGATTCAGTCTCCCTGAAAGACCCCATTTCAGTTTTTTTCACCTAATGGAGTTCTGACCTCACTGACTTTTTAATAATATTTTCACTTTACATGGTGCCTTTTATATGTTGCACTAAGAGAACTTTATGAACCTTCCCATCTACCAGCAAAATACTTCATGACAATATGGAGAAGTTGACTGACAGAGAAATGCAGAGCTGACCAATTTGTTGAGAATTTCTTAGTAAAGATAAATGTATTTTACTTCCTGTGCGGACAGATAAACTAAGTCTGGAAGGAATGGTGGCTCTAGCTGTGTAATGTTTCAGATGGGATTGTTCCCAATAGAGAACAGCTCTTTTGTAGACCTTAAGTTTTCCATCTGGAAAGCTGAAAAGATCATTTCATGTTTGCTTTCTGGAGATCAATATCTGTATAAGACAAATGAAGGCAATGGCTAGAGGTCAAGTCATGTACTAGACCCTTGGATCCTTCAGTACCTAGCTCCACCTTAACCCTAAACCCTAAGAAACACAGGGAACTGAGGCATTCGTCTCTTTCATTTACTACTTAGTACGAGGGCCAGTGGAAGAGGTGGTGAATGGCTGAACACTTCAGGACCCATCTCCCTGATGCCTACTTGTTTTTGCACGGCAAAGCAAAACTGAGAAAAACTTCCAGATAAGCAACCAAGAGCTGAAAGAATTCTATTTCAGATTTTGAGGGATTTTATATCTTTTTTTCCCATGGAAGATTTCATAATATTTCAGACAGTCTTTAGTGGGAAAAAATTTCCATTATTCAGAAAGCTCTAACTTTGGCTTTATAAAAAGCAGGCCAAATTAGAGAAGTCAACCTACGTTGAAACTAAAGTCACTCACAGTACTTACTGGAACTATGTTTTCACCTACTGCTTGGTTGTTTTATTTCTACATCTCTACATGAAGAAAGACAGATTTTTTTTTAGAACACCTAATTATGACACTTTCTTCCAGCACTATATACTTTCTTTTAATCTTCAAAATTTATTCTATTGATTTTGAATTGGAAAGATTTTTTCACAACTCATAAGACTTATTTTTAAAGTGTTCTCAGTTGCTGCAATTCCTTGATTGAACAAGTCCTCCTTCAATTGTACTGTCAACTATATCTTGTTTACCTCTAGAAATACAATATTTCCATTCTTTTTAACAGAAATTTTGAAGGAGGGAAAACCAGAGATTACTCAAGGATACCTGAAATTTCCACTTTAATCTAGAAATACTTTTTTTAAGCTTTTCCCAGGCAACTGGGACACCATCAGCCATCATGTTTACCTGTCTAGTGAGGTTTTCAGTACAATTCTACACCTTTTTTTTTTTCCCAACCATATGAAGAAGAAAAAAAAATCAGATCTCTTTCTCATTGTGTTTTGAGTTTCTTTTTCCTATTCAGAACCTTTAGTAAGACATGAAAGCCAAAGTACTTATAAATTTAAAACCCTGTCTTGTTTACTATAATATACCAGTATGGTTTACTCCATAACATTTTTGCCTTAATGAAATTCAGTTTTCAGAAAGAAAAAGAAAAATCTCCTAAAGGCAAAAATGGACACTCATCTCTCAGATAAAATTAGGATGACAAAGTAACTATACTACTACTTGGATAAAGTTAATGTTCATTCAAGCATGGCAGTACTTGACCGATACAAATGTTGGGCAGAAAGCCACTTTGTGGTGCCTCAGAGAAAAGCATAAACACCATAAATTTGGTATGCATACTCATACTGTTTTATAGAACTATACCAGAATCTTGCAGCTTTCTATGAATGTAGTATGAACAGCTGGATGTTTTTATTTTTATATGGCATGGTTTTGGTGGTTTATTTTTATTTTTAGATCTCTTAATCTTCATCTTTATTTCAACAGTACTTCAGAAGTTCTTTTCAAGGAATTAACATTCAGAAAAATTAGAATTCATTAGAAAGTGTTGCACAATAAAGTCCTATCTAATAGCTAGAAAATTCCTTATGGTGCTATAGAGAGTAGCACAACTAAGCCTCTGGTTTAATTCAGGATTATCAACTTTTCTGAAGTAAGAATAATTATTTCACACTCTGAGGTAATTCTCTGTTCCCATTTTATTTTTTCAGTACATAGAGAAATGTCTCTAGTTCATGAGATTTTATTTTTTATCCATAGTATGTAGAATCAAATTGAACATCAAATCTTGTCTCTTCTTTGCATATAAATAAAAATGTACTTTGTTGACAATCTGTGACAAAACAGTCTTAGCTAGTATGAGTGCTTGCTCAAAGCTAAGGGATCTCTAAAAATAAGAATTAGTATGAGAAATATACCTGAATTTTTCCTAACTCAGCAGAAGTTTTGATTCCTCTGTCCATGGAAAGTCACCTCCTTTTTCTTGTTATTAGATACCAAAAGAAGTAGCCCAAGGACCAGCTTTTCTTTCCTCAGCTTTGCTCAACAGCAAGCACCTTGCCAAGCTTTCCTGTGCTACTACACTAAGGCACTAAAACATGCACTGAGCGAGGTTATACATAGTGATCTTTCAAATATCTTAAAACCCACATTCTATAGGTTATTAAAAGACTGAAATAACTGGCAATTTTACAGTGATGGGAAAAAATGTTGAAGCAGAGTCACACTTAGAAACAAATGGTCATTTAGCTAAGGCTTCAAATCTCAAATAGCTCAGAAGGATGACGAAGTGAGCCATTTGCCTAGGAGTGCTTCCTGTAATACATGAAGATATTGGATCTTTCAACAAAACAAATCAGAGCAGATACAAATCAGAATTCAACTTTCATTATTACCAGGAATACTGGTAATTATTCAGTCTTATTAAAGTTCCTAGTGACAATGATAAAATCCCAACAGTCAGCAAGGGTTTACAATAGTAATTCTACCTTTTTAGGAGTTCTCACTGCTATTTTACATTCACTGTTATTTGACAGTAAACAGTGAGGTTTAGATTTCAAACAAAGGAAAAGATAATTTCAAAATCATAAGAAAATGTATAAGAGAAGCTCTAAATATGATAGTGCTAGGGACAGTATAGTGGCTTCCAGTTTCAGGAATACAGTTGGGAAAAATTAAAGAACACAATATTTTGTACAGTTCATAGTGATGTATCAATAAAGGAAACCTAGACTGATTCTGTCTGAGGGTAATATATTTCAGAGAAGATGACAGTGCACGGAAAGTATTTCTTTGTTTTCCATTTGAGGATGGAAGTACAGTTACAATTTCTTCAAAGTTGCACAGACTTCTTTTCCAGCAGTTTAAAAAAAGGATTACATAAACTGTTGAACAGAGATTGGATGGGTTTATAATTTCATTATATTATTGAAGTAATTACAGTGAAAGAGCTTGTAGTTTCTTCCTTTACCATTACCTTTCATGAATTGGAGACCAAAGTAATCAAACACTTTTAACCATAAAAATAGTTTTTAAAACTAATACCCTCATCATGGTTTTGATCATAGTAGGAATATCGCTCCCATAGCATGAAGGCTTTAGAACATCCTTGAAGAATTCAGCGGGGGCTTGAAGCCTCCTTCAGCAAAAATTATTTAAACCTCAATTTTCCAACTCAGGATATTCAGAAAGGGAATAATATAGTCCTAATATTGTTCTACTCAGTAAATAAGTAACTTCAGCACTAAAGAACAGTACCAGGATTATCTGGCTCTCCATTCAACGGAGATGATGTTTCATAAATATGTCTAACGCTGCCCTTGGTTTGATAGCAGGAGAGCTAATGAAACTGGCTAGCAGGCAGAGCTCAGCCTCTGTGACACTGCCTCCTAGAGGTTTCAAGTCTCCTGTCTTGGCCTCTTGTTCTGGGCCTGCCCTGACAGAGTGATTCTTTTCCGATACATGTGTAGGGGAGACAAAAAGAATGCAAGTGTTCCTTGTTTTCTGAATACTGCAAACTCTCCCCTGTTTCGCAGTGCTGGGGAGTGGGGGTCATGAAAACAAATGGAAACACACATCATCTGAATCATCAAACCTGAAACATGAAATCGTTGGGGGGAACTCCGCAGACTCTGCACTGTTTGCCTTGCACTAATTAAAGTAGTGGTAATAGGTTATCAAATATGTCATTTTCACACTTCTTTTAACATTTTATAACATTAAATAACGACTATCCCAAGACGTAAGAAATCACTAATAAAAATGGAAAGTAATAAATATTTTGAAATCAAAACAGTGTTCAGTGGGTCGTACTGACATATTTGAAACATGCAATCAAGTTGTAGTCAGATGGAGAAGCTGTTTTAATGTAGATAAAGTTACAAACATAATCTCTTTGAAATAGCCATGCTAAGTATTCTGAAAGATAGAAACTGCAGTTCTCACTGGCATGTACCAATCAATTTGTTTGGTATCATAGTAATTTAAAACTGCACTTCTAGGCCATCTCCCAAAAATGGCAATAAAGGATAGGGTTAATGTTTGCAGAGTGCACTAATGTCCTAATGAAACACTGTACTTTGCGATTCTGTTGCAAAAGCTGCATGAAATGAATTTTGATGCTTTTGTTGAGTAGGTGTGGGAGTGCTTGCAAATATCCTTTTTTATTTTTTTAAAGAATTTGAAGAGGTTATGGGCATAAGTTGGAACATAGGAAGTTCCGTTCCAACACACGGAAAAACTTCTTTACAGTTAGGGTGACAGAGCACTGGAACAGGCTGCCCAGGGAGGTTGTGGAGTCCCCTTCTCTGGAGATTTTCAAGACCCGCCTGGATGCAGTCCTGAGTAATGTGCTCTAGGCAATCCTGCTTTAGCAGGGGAGTTGGACTAGATGATCTCTAGAGGTCCCTTCCAACTCTGAAAATTCTGTGATTCTGTGATTCTGTGATACTGGAAAGTGCAAGATGAAAAACATGTAGACCATTCTACAAAGTGAAATGATGCAATGGCTGAAAGATTTCCTGATTTTTTTTTTTTTTAAAATTAATATAAGTAAAGCATTATGTATAAATCATCCAGAAATACACTATTATTGGCAGTTCACATCATATAAGTTTAATGCTTTAATGTCTTTTATTTTCACATGTGTTCTGGTTTGAGGTCATCACTAATACACATATAGTTAGGCACTTTAATTTCTGTTACATGTTTTTAAAGACTATTTTGGCAAGTAGTTGCTAGTGTAATGAGGAAGTAATGAGATATAATAAGGAAAATTCAAGTACTGGTATGAAGATTCCATAGTAATGCTATAGTCAGAGTAGATGTAATCTTTAGTATGAACCTGTAATTAAATGCTGCAAAGGAGAACAAAGGAAAGCATGTTTCTAGACCATTAATTTACTGGTTTTGGGGACCATTGGCAAAAGAAACTAATTTTTTTTCCTGGTGTACCTGGAATCCTTGTAAGATGGCAAGTTCTCCCATATCATTCTTATCCATCAGTTTCTGAGCACTTTTCAAGAGATCATTCAGAAAGTACAACTGAAACTATTCTGCAAACAGCAAGCGAAACAGAGAAGTGGCAACAAGTCCAGATCCTGTAAAGATATTAGAAGAGAAACACAAAGAAAAATGTAGATTCATTATCCAATGGAAAATGAGATTCACCAAAATAAAGTCTCCGATCTTCAGATCCTGACATTCTTTCTTTCTTTGCATCAAGACAAAATGGACTTGTCTTCAGTACAAAGGAGATTCATCTTTTTCATGATTTCCATCTCAGAGCTGGGCTTAGGACACCAAACACTATACACACTGAGGTCTATCAACAGAGTATTGTACTTTGCTGACTACTGTTGTCCTTTCCTTCTTTTAGTGTGGATTAGTCATGAAAGATGATGTGCTCTATGGGATAAACAAACATAAACATTTAAAGTTGATAGTTTGCCGGATGTATCAGTCTACTCATAATAGCAAAAGTCTGTATTACGGATGGAATTTTTTTTCCTGTGACTTCATTGTAGGGATTTGCTGAAAAGAGGTAAAGGCATTACAATACAGATGGGTGTAATCTAAGCTTAATGAGACCCACCATCTTATCAACCACTGAGAAACAAAACTTGTGATGAAAAGAACTGAACACCAGTGCCCTGATTATAGCCATAATGTAAGACATGCAATTTATTGTATGTCAGAGAAGTATACATAATTTACTGCTGGAGACAAGTTACTGAGGAACTTCCATTGCAGACATTAATACCTATGTGTGTGGAATAAAAGACTACTGCCCATTTCAGAATTTTACACACCATTTCCTGCATTTATCCCTCCTGGACAACAGCAAATGACTTCCAGATGCAATTGAAACTAGCAGCTTGAAAATGATAGTGTCAATCTAAACTAGGTTTAAAATAACCTCCCAACCAAAAAACAAGTGAATATCTAAGCCCATACTGGTAAGAAAGTTAGACCGGTGTCTGGGCTTTAAATCAATTCCTCCCTTTGTAGTTACTTACATTAAAAGTTGAATTTAATAGTGCACAGTAATTTTTTCTTCAATTTGTGGAAATGTGAATGTTGTGTTTATTATTTAAATTTCACTCATAAATCTCAGAAACTAAAAGTTATTGTTTCCAAGTATCTAATTTCTACACATCACAACTACACTAGAAAAGAAACCTGCATGAAATTTTGCTTATGTGGGAAAGCCACTGGTACATAGTCTTTCTACTTAAATATTGTGTCCTTCAGAATGTAGAATAATGACACACTGCCTTTGCAAATGCTGTAACTCAGTTGAATGAAAATATTTCACTAAACCACACATACACACAAACATAGATATGTAGTTGAGCAAAATGTAAATTACCAACAAAAAGAATATGGATAAGATGAACTAACTACTCAAGTAAAAGAAAGAACAAAAAAAAATCTGGTGATACTGGGTGGCTCATGAGACAACTAAAGACTTTGAATTTTTCAGCTCTTAACTAGTGTAATTTAAAACTTGAACCTGATTATTATTAATAAAAAAAATATTACAGTTTCATGACCTCCTCAAAGAGAATAAATGGGTTCACTTCCAGTAAGCTTACCGGACCTTCAATACATAGTCTTCAGATTTAGCATTCTTCCTGGCAGGCTTAATGTATAGATTTATAAATGCATAAAACTAGGTTTCGCTGTTAATCCCTCAACTAGTTCTTTGTGAATCAAAGTCAGGAATATTGGTGAATTAAAGTAAAAAAAAAACAACTTAAATGCGAGATATTTGTAGAACACAGTTTTCTTGGATTATCAGTCTGAACATTTCATTACCAGTAGATTCATCCAAAAAAAAAAACCAAAACCAAACCACTCCAAACCAAAAAAAACGCAACATAAAAGAAAATCATTACAAAACTCAAAATTTCACTAAAACTTAGGGTCTGGATAAAACTAAGGCATCTTATTTCAACAAACAGGAGGAAAATCAATCCTGTGAACAGTCTGTGACCTACCGAGAAGGAAATATTCATTAAATTATTTAACCCAGATTCATATTTTCTATGTCCCTTACCACACTAAGAGAACTCTTTTGTAAGCTACATTAAGACGCACATCAGTTACCCTCCTGCAAAGTGGCCTGGATGTCTTTGTCCCTGGCTTCAATGTTCCTTTTTAGTCTGGGCCCCTTCTTTTTGTTTCCACAGACAGAGGGTGGGTGAAGGAGAAAAAGTTATTATATGCCAACGTAAGCTAGGCGTGTACTAGGATATTCATGATGTCTAGACTTAGGATCTAGGAAGTTCTTCTAAATCACAGCACTACCGCAGGAAAGAGCCTTTGAAATATTTAGGAATGAATGAACAGTGCTGAGTTTATAAAATGAAACAGAAAAATTTCAGGGGTTCAGACTCAGAATTCTGGAAAATCCATGATATGCAACACTAACAATAATTGTCATCAGTAATGCCATGTTAGAAGGATGGAAAACATTCATAGAATTAGTCCACCAATAAATAAGTCTCAATTATAATAATTATTAAGCACTGAGAAGGTAATCTTAAGAATTTTAACTTAGACTATGGTTCATTTGAATGCAGGAAGAAGAGCATCTCTAAAAATTTGTATGAGGTTTTCAAAGAAAACGTTAATCTAAAAGAAGTAGTTGATATTCAAAGCAGTGAATGGACATCCATTAGTAAATCCTTACAAGTTCCAGTGACATATTGGAAAACCCAGGCAGAGTGGTGACAAGGTTTAGACTGGTTCTGCATACTTTTACCTTTTTCATCTTGCCAAGTTTGGAAAAAAAACAACTCCAAACATATTTGCAACCCACTTTTTCAGGGTGGCTCTCTTCAAAATGACAATGAATAAACAAACAGACCTTGCTGCTGTGGAACCCTTTGCACTGCTTGGCAGAAGAGTTTAAAATATTCCTCCTTTACCTGAGTTGCATGGTATCTGTAGTAGTGTACTTCCAAATTTGATCCCTTATTTCCTCGTCGGTCCTTGGTTTAGTTAAATGGGAGTAAGGAACTAACTGGATGGTCGTACTCAAAGAGTTGCAGTCAATGGGTCCAAGTGGTAAGCAGTGACAAGTGGTGTTCCTCACAGGTTGGTACTGGGACCAGTGCTGTTTAACATCTTTGTTGGCGACATGGATGTTGGGATGGAGTGCACCCTCAGCCAGTTTGCTGATGACACCAAGCTGCGTGGAGTGGTAGACATGCTGGAGGGAAGGGATGCCATCCAGAAGGACCTGGACAGACTTCAGAGGTGGGCCTGTGCAAAGCTCACAAAGTTCAACAAGGCCAATGCAAGGTCCTGCACGTGGGTCTGGGCAATCCCAAGCACAAATACAGGCTGCGTGGAGAATGGATTGAGAGCAGCTCTGAGGAGAAGGACTCGGGGGTGTTGGTTGATGAGAAGCACAACACAAGCCTGCAATGTGTGCTCGTAGTCCAGAAGGCCAACTGCATGCTGGGCTGAATCAAAAGAAGCATGGCTAGCAGGTCAAGGGAGATGATTCTGCCCCTCTACTCTGCTCTTGTGAGAACACACCTGGAATATAGCGTCCAAATATAAAGCCCTTAACAGAAGAAGGAATTGGACCTGTTGGAGTGGGCCCAACAGGAGGGCTAATAGGAGGGCTTGTGTGGGAGGGTCACAAAGATGATGAGAGGGCTGGAGCACCTCTCCTATGAAAAGGAGGCTCTAGGGAGACCTTAAAGCAGCCTTCCAGTATCTGAAGGGGGCCTAAAAGAAAGCTGGAGAGGGACTTTTTATAAGGGAGTGTAGTAATAGGATGAGAGGTAATGGCTTCAAACTGGAAGAGGTGAGATTTAGAATAGATATTAGGATGAAATTTTTCACTCTGAGGGTGGTGAGGCACTGGAACAAATTACCCAGGGAAGTTGTGGAGACCCCATCCCTGGAAGTGTTCAAGGCCAGGCTGGATGGGGCTTTGAGCAACCTGGTCTAGTGGGAGGTGTCCCTGGCCATGGCAGAGCAGGTGGAACTAGACGATCTTTAAGGTCCCTTCCAACCTAAACTGTTCTATGATTCTGTAATTCTATGAAATTAATAATTATTCCCAAAGCCTTTATTAATCGTAACATAATTGCTCAAGATTATTTATTTATTGGGCTGTAGCTGATTCTGACCTTGAAATAATGCTGTCTGAATGAAATACCATAAAATACATGCATCACTTTGAGGTTTATGTATTCTTTTAACATACTATTCTCCTAATGTCTGGATTTAAAACCAGACAGCACATTCTCTCAAGCCATTTGGAAAAGTTTTTGTGGTCTTTTGCCAGCCATATCATCCTTATTCCAGACATTTAATTGAAATGCATGTTGTTTTAAGTTCATATCTTCATTGTAAATTAGCTCAAGAGTATAATTAACAAACTACTTTCTGTAGCTATATATTGGTCTTACAAAAGAGAAAGATCAAGTTAAAACTTCCCTTTATTACCACTGCAACAAAATCATCTGTGTCCCCATTGGATTTATATCTATCATATTGGCTTTTTGATAAATTTATTCAGATTAAAGAAACCTTGTTTCTTATTCTCTAGTCTCCTGAAGAACAGAAAAAACATTTTTCTTCTGAAGAACTAGGTGAATTTTTTAAAACGGTATCTTAAATGTTAGAAAACTAGGGCATAGAAACTTTGATAGATCTACTCCTGTGCATGTAGTATGTATATTGTGAGAGCAAATAGCCACTTCAGAACATGTTAATAGAGTCCTTTATCTTTTCTTTTTTTTTTTTTTTGTTAGTGTTAATTAAACTTGAGTTATAAGACAGGAATCCCACATGTAATCTAACATTGAGAGGTGCGTTTTTATCATAAGGAGGAGAGTTTTGGTGAAAGAACACATACAGGATGAAAGGTCATTTTCCTGCATCACTCTAGTGCAAAACTAAATTTTGACTGCATAGTAGAAAGACCAGTGTAGAAATCCTTGTCAATTCTAGCCAAAGATTAACTTTGCAAACTCTGACTCTGAATCTGTTCTAAGATCTAGGCCTCCCGTTCCCCTTTTTTAATGTCACTATCCAAAATCCAGCATTTGAGATAGATTCATGGAAAAACAAAATTTGTTTTCTTCGTGAGAAAGCAGAATTGTGCAAGTCAACTGTCTTCTTATTGGCTTCTACATTATTAACCTGTGGAGCTGTGGATAAGAATGTTAACTAATGAATTATTGCTGAATTACTATAGCGTGCATACATTAACAGAAGTCACCATATGTAACATTCTCTACGGAAAGGCTCAAAATACAGTAGCTTTAAAGAGTGAAATTGAAACACCAGTAGTAATACCTTGCACTTTTTTAGTAACGCTATTGCTATTCTGTAGACTGGCAAAACGAAACACAGGGGCAATGATCTGGCCACAGTTACCTAGGAGCTTATGGCAGAGCTAGCAATAAAACACAGTTTGGAAGTCTCTACACAGCTAATCTGTGGAGAACTGCAGAGGAGGAGGCAAAAATGTGAATGATATCGTGATTATATTCATTTCAGTGAAGCAACATATTTAATAATAGTTCTCATCTTATTTTCTGTGTCACCACTAAATACACAGAATCATTATTTCTTTTTCTTTTCCTTTTTTTGTTTTTATTTTTTAACCTGTTTAGGTTTTCAGTCTTTTGAGTAAGGGCACATTACAAATTTATAAAAATCATTTCTTAAGCAAATACAAATGTTTAGACTCAATTTTTTATTTGAATCCTTTCTTTACGTATATTAATTTCTAGCAATAACTCCCCAGAAAGCTGCACAGGCAATAAACAAGGCTTTATGTGTTTATTTACTTATCTGAAACAAGAGTGAGACCTGTATGAGCTGAAATATAGAAGAAGATAAGAAAATTCCATTCTAATTCAGGAATAAAATCACAAATATAATTACTACAGAAATCTTCATTACCTTGAAATGGAGTTCTTCTAAAGTGTAGTTCTTCTAAAGCTTAGCAACCCCTCAGAAAGGGAAGTGATAACTTCTACTGAAATCAACAGTAATTTTCTTATACATAGGTCAATGTGTGTATAAAAAACTGAACATTAAAATATTTCAAGCTTGTGACCAAAATCTGCAACACTCCTGCTTTAAAATGCTATCAAAACTCATGGAGAAGCTTCATTAAAGCAATAGCTGGAGAATACAGTACTGAACCTTTCAGAAAAGATAGTGAACCATTCCAGCTATGTGAAATGCCATTGCTAATTTCTTATTTTTTCTCCATAAAACATTGAGAAATAAGAAGTTCCTTCATATTCCTTTTCTGAACCTTTTTTTCATATTTTTACTGCTTCTTAATTACCTACTAAGAAATAAAGAAAATAAGGCATATACCCTTTTGCATTCTCAGAATAACCTTTTCTGCTTGAAAGTCTCCTGAAAGACACAACCTCCTCTGCAGCAGGTGTAGTTTTAATGATGCTTTGATGCCATATGTCAAATTTCATCACTTGCTGTGAAGAGTGACATTTCTTTTGATGGCTCCTAGCAACAGCAATACCAGTTGTTGGTGGTCACCTCGCACTAGACAAATAATTCCTGCAGCAAGAACATTTAATTTCAGTTTCATGCCAGGCTGCACACAATCTCCGCGGCTCTCCTCTGCCTGTAATTCTTTTTAAAGTAAAATAAATCTATATTTTTAATTTGATACACACTATATTTGTTTTCACATGCACACTCTCAAGAGTACCACTACATTCTGCGTAGGGACATTTCAAATCCGCCTGTGGAACTGGATTTCCTATTGGTGCAGACAGTGAATGTGTAAGCATGGCCCAAGCTGCAGCTGGGGATGACTTTCAGGAACATGTTTGCCCACAGGTGCCAGGCAGTGGAACTGCATCATTGCTATGGCATTGAAGGTACCGGTACCTCAGCAGACATCCAGGTATGGGTGATCTGCGGGTTTTCTGAGAGGCCTCTTACATGCATAGGCTGCTGGTGAATATGACACTTCCCTTTGCCACTGTCATAATCATTCTTTGAAAAGTCATATAGGTATTCTGATACCATTGGCACCTACAGATAAAGGAATCAGTTGACAAGTCAGCTAGATTTTCAAATGGCACTTTACATTTCTTTTTCTTCTCATGTTACTTTTATATCAGGAGCATATAATGAATTGCACCGCAGCTTTGCAAATCCAGCGCTATTGGTTATTGATAATCAGTGACACCTTTAACACTTGCAAATAAATAAACATAGCAATAATTCCAAACCTTGTTACAAGAGGAAGACTAAGAAATGAAATGTTTCACTGCTGGTCAGAGGAGAAAGGGAAGTATAAAGTATCAACCAATGACTTTTGGAAGGGAAGAAATTTGATACCTTTTTCAATTTCTGTCTTCATTAAAAAAGTCACTGTCATTTTAATAGAAGAATATGAACTGAGGTTACAACAGGGAATGGAGACATTAGACATCATATTTACATATGTTATTTCCCCTTTAGATTAGCGATAGCTGATGAAGTGTTTTTGCTAAGATACGTTGTTAACGAAGTCTCAAAACTGTCAGCAAGTATCTTTAGGTACTGAAGAAATTCCAGAGGACTGGAAAAACACAAAGACAATTTGTCTTTAAAAATAAGAAAGACAAGGAATCAGAAAAGTATAGGACTATCAGTTTTAACTTCAGTCCTGGAAAAATAGTACAACACACAGCCAAAAATAAATTTGCAAATTTATCTACGTGGTAGATAAATAGAAGAGTAACAGCCAACATGAATTTGTCAAGAATAGATGATATCAAACCAAACTAATTTCCTTCTACGACAGGGTAATAGACTTTGTGAATAGAAAGGAAGTGTTAGATATCACATATCTTCATTGCAGCAAGCTTTTGCCACTGTTATATGGGAGTCTTATAAGAAAGATAGGAAAATGAGACTGTTATCAGGTGAACACCTAAGTGGAAGAGTGTTTTCCAGAGAGTAGCACTCTTGAACTAGAATGTATCAAATAGGCTTCTGTACGTCTGGTCCTGCTGGATAACTGGGGTGAAGGAATAAGGACCCTGATAATTAATATCACAAATGAAACTAAATTCTGACAAATTGCAAAAATATTAGAGGTCAGAAATGTATCTAAATAATCTTGGCAAATATGAGAAATCATGTGGAAAAACAGGATGTCATACAGTAAGGAAAAATAGAAAGTTTCACACACAGTTAGATGTAAATGGCTGCACAGCCACAGGGTGTGGAAAACCTGTGTAGGCAGCAGCATTGCAGAAATTGCAAAAAGGGTGGTGAACAGCACTACAGTCACAGCACACATTAATCAACAATATCACACTAATGATGAAAAAGCATTTAACTTAATGAGATAAGAACTGGACTATCACCTGCAAAAAAAAAGCCCCTGAAGTCACAATTTTATTTTCTAAGTGCTAGTACCGTCTCAGCTGGAATACTATCTTCAGCTTTAAACGTCTTAGTTTGATTTAATTGGTGATAGCCCATGAAACAGTAACAAGTGTGAAAATAGATCCTGGAAATGCAACTATGGGTAAGGTTGAAAAAAATAGGTTTATTAGGTGTAGAAACATGATGATGGTCTTTAAGTATATAAAGACATGAAGGAGAAGGAATAATGACATTAAATGACAACAAAGGAGAGTTGGATTAACTTAAGGAAAAAAGTCTAAACTAACAGTAAGAAAGGTTAAATAGATCACTGGAACTGCTATAATTTGAAAAATATTAAAATCTGGATAGCCTCATAATTGTCAAAGTTTCAGGAGTGACATAGATATAATTGGTCAGGTTTTCAATATCTCCATATATTTGTTTATGAGACAATTTCTATTACATCCTGCTCTTTAGCCCTGGAGACTGTCCACAGAGAGATGTAATTTAGAATAATTCCTGTTGGAATTGCCATGGGTTCATGGGAAATCTTTTATCTGCTTAAATGTGTGAATTTCTCACGTAATATAGTTTAAGATTACAAATCAAAAGAAACCAGAGCCTCCCTCAGTTAAAATATCAGATTTGTCATTTCCCTGTAGGATTATGCACATAGTTGATTCCTAGGATGATCTTAGCTTGTGCAGATAGCAGAATCCCTATTGTCTTCCTGAATTGTGTTACAGTTTTTGTTTTGGTTTTATATGCATATAGTAGTTGCTTGTCACAGGATGTAGCAGAATATTTACTGATTTATGGAATATATAAAATACTGACTTCCAGACTGTGTTACATAGCTGTATGTCATCATGGACTGAATCTGATGACCAAAATGACCCCTTGTGTATCTGAATGTCTTTACATTTCTGACTCCTTTCAGACATTTTAACATGAATTATGCAATTCAGTGCACAATACTACTGCATTAAATATAGTATTGTATTAATATAGTATTGGTCAATTCCTGTTTCTTCTATCTTTTATTTAAGGAAGCTGAAATATGGACAATGCTCCGTGAAACTCAGTGGCATATTCAGGGATAAAAACTCAGTTGCTTCTTCTGGTGTTCCTTTGTCTTGATTATTCTGTCTCTTCCTGTTCTTGTAAACCTGATATGGTCAGTCCGTATTCATTCTGCAGGTTGATGCCTCCATTAGCTGCATTGCTGTGCAGCCTGCAGGCAACATGTACTGTGACTAAAGAAAGAACACTAAAAATACACGTGAGAGAGCACTTGTCTTGTGACAAAAACAATGTAATGTGGAAGAAATCCTACTGTGCCATGGATACTTTGTTTTTCATGTTAAAGCAAAAATACCCCCATAAGTGTATTGTTTTACTTTAAAAATTATACAGACTGGTGTAATATCTATGCTTTAGAAAATATTTGGAACACTATCTTTTCCTATTAAGAAAAAGAGAATTTTACAAGAAACTTTAATAACCAACAAGCATGATATGTCTAAATTTGAAAATTAGTAATGATTTAATTTTAATTTCGTAAGATATTCAGAAAGAAAATAGGCCAAATAATAAAATAATAACAAAGAATCCTTATCATTTAAGGCTCAGTAATTATTACATGTTATGAGGTATTTGGAGACCCAAAGAGTACATCTAAATAGACAAGAGAAGAAAGAAGATGTGAATCCAATACACATAAAGAATCTTATCAAATTTTCAATTTGAAAAATGGGTCCAGATTTCAAAACTTGCAAGTATGCAGAGCCTGGCTGGGATTTCTGCATTTTAAAATTTAGCCAAAAATCTGTCAGAAAGACTGTATTAGAGCAAATGGAAATAACCTTAATCCAATCAGATGCAGTAGATTGCTTTGATTTTGCAAAAATTGAAGGCATTCATAGTCAATATTCAATACTGTACCTACTAGAGGTCTGTTAGTCCCCATTATACTGCAATGACAATCAGGATCTATGTTTGAAATTTTTTTTTCACATCTTAAATAATCCATTTTACTTAAGAAAGGAATATAAATAAAAATAGTTGTTCTTTCTGTTGCAAAGAGGACCTTGTCTTTCAACTATAACTAACTATAGAAGATTTTTTTTAATGGGTCTTTTGTTCTTTCCTTTAGATGTTACCAATACAACATCAGTCCCTGTACACCAAGGAAAGTATTTCAAATGGTTTGCAATGCTCAGTTTTGTCAGGTTACTTTCTACTGTTCCATTATTCTTGAACACTTTACAACAAACAGAACAAAAACATATCTGGGCTTTCTGTAGAGACCTAGAAAAATAGGCAGGAGTTATGCCTCAGGCATTCCTGGGAGAAAATTGGGAGGGGTAACTACAATCATCTCTGGTGAACTCTTTTGAGCCAGTACGTATCCATAATTTATACTTTATTTCTTTTTTAGTAAAAACTTTAGCAGAACAGGTATTTATTTATTTATTTAAATGTCTACAGTGTTTGGTGGAGATGAGCTGGGGAAATCTAACTGTAAGCTTGAATAAGTCTTCTGAAAAGTTGGGATGATTTTTAAGTCCTCGTTAAAAAAATAAACCCACAGCCCCCCCTAGAAAATCACAGTTTTCCATCTTTAAACTATATTAAATGATAAGACAGATAAAAAGAATCTTTACAGAGACTGTAAAACCACAGATTTGTCTGAAAGACCAACTGTAAGCTCAGGACTGTCCGAATTGGTCTCAATTTTGTTGTAATTTAAAACTTAATAATTCAGTTTTGAAGAACTGGAAAAGTAAAAATTTATAGAAGAAGTACATATTGTATAGTGTTTGATTAGAAAAAGACTGAGCCAAAAGGTTTCTCAAAATATTTGTACGAAATAACATTTTAGATTTGTATGTTGGCTGTCATCTATCTTTAGCTCTTTCTTGGTTAAAGGGAGGTTTTAAATAAAACTAAATTACTGACCATCAGAGGGATTAAGGAAGAAACATGATGCACTTCGGAAATGAAAATATCATAGAGAGCAACAAGAGTAAAACTCAGCATATACTACTGAGAAGTGTCAGTTGTTAGTCTTGTACTCCTCTGTAAAATAACCGATTGCTTCAGGAAGCGTTGAGGGTGAAAGTATAGTTACTTCAATTTATGATGCAGTATTGGTAGAGCTGCCTTCTCCTGGAGCATGACAGATCAGACTAAAGCACCAGCCCTGTTTTGTGGTCTGATTGTAAGAGGTGGTGAATAGCTCAGGGAGGTGCTAATTGCCCTTAACTCTCACCGATTTCAGTTCTCCAGTACCTAGCAGTTTAATCTCTTCAATGCTAATGCCTACAATTAAACTGCAAAATATTTCCCTCCTGAGACACATTGTCTTCTTCCATTTGGCATTCATTGATTTCCCACCCTGCTACTATCTCCCCAATTTCCAACTGAATTAAAAAACAGGGAGAATCATGTTATTTTTATTTCCTTGTTGGTGTTTTGTGCTAGCATCATTGACAATGTCAGTGCAGCTCTGGGAATAGTTAAGAGCTTTTGCCAAAGACAGCAGGGAACACTGAGAAAACTGAACAAAAAATAAAGAGACAGATATGTATAAACCAAATGACATTTCCTACGGTCCTTAAGCATATTAAAGACAAGTTCACACGTAGAAACAAACCATGATTGTTTATAAAAGAAAAAAATAACAAGAAACTTCAGATGACTAATGGGGCAGCAGAAAGGTAGCCTGATGACTAGCAGTACTGATGCTGAAATAATCAACATTATTAAGCAAAAAATGGGTTAAAAGAAGTGAGTAATTTTGAATAGAAATATTTCTGTTTCTGATGCTAGGAAAGCAGGAGAATACAGTCCATGAGATGAAATCAGTAAGCTTGTAGTCATTAATAAAGGTAGCCTGTTTGGGCCTGTTCACAAACTAGCTCCTTTTAAGAATCTTATTTAGCAAGTGTGATGTGCAGAATGTCACAACATCACACCACCTCACACTTGGTCTGATAGCAGTAAAATCAATATCTATTTTCATACAACAGAAGGTACTACTCAGGAGCTTGGAAACTAGAGGGGGTGTGCACTCAAAGCCCTTCACATAAAGGAACCAGCAACGGGTGCAGTATTCACGCACAGGTACAGAGCACGGTTTACCGATCCATTGCCAGTGAGATACTTTAGTAAACATTATGCAAGCATACTTAATTGGATGATATTGACAGTTACTAACTCTTAAATGCTGTTTCTGCCTATGCTTCAAGTGCATATGTGCAATAATCTTTACTCAGAAACAGAACACTGAACCATGCGCAAGACTATTTTGGACCCCAACCAAGTCCTTTTTGGCAGCATCCACTGTATCATGGTGGCAAAAAATACAGCTTCATCAATACATGGAAGATCCATGCATTTACACGTCTTGCAAGAGGACAGTCATGAAGATTAGCTTGTTGGTAGTTGCATGTTGAACTCAGGTGACAGAGCACTGCTTTGTCTAAACTTCCAACACAAGTAGCTTTCAGGCTTTGCTAACACCTTCTGCTGAGCCCAAATGTATCTTTGTGTCTCCTGATATGGTTTTCTTTCTTATTCTTCTGCTGTCAATATCTCCTCTTTGTTCTGTCATTGGAAAATACTTCTTTTCTTTTTTTTTTTTTCTTTTCTCTGTAAGGGACCGCAGGGAAAGTGTATGTACAGTGTTTATATAGAAATATTATTATCCCTCCTATATTCTGTTTTCCTCCCTGTTTCGGGTTTGAGGGGTTTCTTTTCTTTTCAGTTGGGCTGTTCTAGTCAGCCTCACATTCACAGTTCTCACTTCCTCTTTAAATTCTCCTTCAAACATTTAACTGAAAAGGTGCTCATTATTTTTTATTTCAAGGTCTAGTCAAGTGTCAGAAATAAAGGGAAGATACCTACCAGCTCTGCAGCAGCAGATGCCAATTTATTCCTACGAATATGATTCTCAATCTCTATTTTCTCTTTTCAAGGTATTGAGACACCTATGCCACATAAATCCATCTTACTTCCACCGAGATTTTCTTATCAGGGCAATGTTGCTGACTGTATGAATAAAATAAGTGAGGGAAATAAGTGCTCCACAATGCAGCTAGTAACTTGATCACAAACATCTAGGTTTTTAAGACTTCAAAATTAGCAAAGGAGCCTGGTAGAGAATAAACCAGATAGGTAGGTACAAGTGTAAGTTTTTAAATTATTTTGAAGTTGTTATGAAGTAATGCAAATGTAAAAATTATTTGCTTTCATCTTCACTCCTCCCCCAAACCTTTTCAGTTTGCTTGTTTGGTTGGTTTTTTTTTGTTTGTTTATTATATAAAGAAGGTAGATGGATGCGTTCAAAGATTTTGACTGCAAGGAGAAGGCAAATTAAAAACATTCTCCCTGAGGTGAATGATGAGCCTCAAAATGCATACTCTGAAGTGTATTTTTCATGAACGTTACTTCTCTTCCCCTTTCTGGAAACTGTATGACCTTGACATCATATAAATGCTGTGTGGTCTCATGACCTCAAGAGCAGTGACAACTATTTTTCTGCTCTAATATCTTTCAAGGAGTGTTTCTTAAAAATTAAGTATTAAAACAGACTTCAGCCAATAAGGGAAAATGGCACATAAAGGAAATCTAATGAGGAACCAGAGATAGAGAAGCCAAGTACCTCTTGGCAGATCATTTCCACTATTCCTTTCACTGGTTCAGGAAAAGATGGAATAAGAGCACTGAAAAAGACTTACCAGCTTGTACTATGAAAGATCAGCAAAGGGAAATACACTTTGACAGAATTCAGATATAAAAGACAAAGACTATTACTGTCAGTTTCTGAAATTCCACTTCAGATTCAATTCAGCGTTTTCACAATTTGGTGATTGAAGTCCTCAAATCACAGTATTCCCCATGCTATTCACATTTTTAACCGATTTAATACTTTATTTAGCTATTGCCTCTGGAATACTTAAACTTTACTTCTGTACACTGTCTCTTCGTTCCTTTGCTTTGGTTACCTAGCAATCTCCCTGCTTCATTTCACTGTTTCAGCCTCCGCAATTGTGAAAATGAAATAAAATCCCAAACATAATAATAATTTATGATAAAAATAATAATTGATGATGGTGATAATAAAGATTATGATGACGATAATAATAATAATAGAATGAGGATTATAATGTGTTTAAACTTGTGTTAGTTTATACTTCTTTCTAGTCAATCTGCTTGCTGTAGGAATATTGTTTGTCTGGGTTCCCGAGAGGACAGGTAAGTGGGGCAGACGATCAGTCAGAAATTTCTTTCTTTTAGGCTACACAACAAAAATCTTCTGAATGACTTTGAGATTCACGCCAGCTCTGCCAATATCCCATGGCTGGTGAGTGTTGATGGTGCTGACAGCCATTTTATTCTGTATCTGAAAGCAACCTTCCCATACAGAAGCTGCAGCTGAAGCTGCCACTAACCTTGTCAGAGTCCACTGTGGTCAGGTGCCATTTTTCTGTTGAGTCCAAGAAACTAAATGACCTATATTTAATCCCCACAGTTACTAATTTCCTCTTAAATATCACTACCCTTTTTGTGTTACCCATAAGTACTCAGGCAGTCACAAACATGTCTTTTATTTAGGTTTCTCAGTTACTTTGTATTAAGGATCGACAGACCAGTAACCATGGCTAATACACCAAAATTAGCTTGTATGGTTGGTAACTTTCCTTTGCTTTGTATCTTTATTTCCTGACTTTTTTGAAAACTTCCTTTGGATTGTTTCTTTTTTCCTTATCTGCTTTCTAAATCTCCTTCTTTAGTACTAAAATTTCTGTCACTAAGCTTCCCTGGGGACACTCATTTTTCCTAGAAACCAAACAGATACATTTCACACAAATTAGCCTAATTGGCTAAAAGTATAATAACCTTCATATAATTGACTACCAGCCTTTTGTTATGAAGCTTCTCTGGCTTTTTTTTTTTTTTTTTTTTTTAAAAAAAAGTCTGTTCTTTTAAAACTATCTTTTAAAAAGACTTTGCAGTGTTCTGTAAGGATATAATGTACCCGGAGAGAAAAGTCATTAAAACATACAGATTGTTTTGAAGCTATAAATATATATAATAATATATAATACTTGCATATAATTTCATACAGTATTTGAACTACAGTTTCTGCTTTCATTTTTGTTCAAGCTACACTTGTCAAAATATAACCTGTCTGTAGCATGGACCACATATATGTCCTTTTCAGCTCTGAGGTCACTCAAGGTTTTAACAAAATCCAATCTACAAGAAATTATATCATGTAAATAAACTATTATAAGTAATACAAAATGCTGATTTTATTAATATGTGTACAAATATATCTTAATAAGTGATGAAATGATTTTTATTCAGTCTAAAATAGTTCTTCACTTTAAATATCTTCCCTACTAACTCCTTATGTTACAGTGCAGTCTACTAAATTTTCAGACAAATTCTTCTACACATATACGCAGACACACTCACATATTGAATCAACTCACCCTATGTAAAAAAATGTCAGTAACATGGCATACATGAATATGAGCTTTAACCGCACTCCAAACTTTGTAATAGTTACCAAACTTGTTTGATAAACTTGCTAATTTTTCATGTTATATTGAAAATAGATATGCAATTCATATACTTGTCCATTTTACCTGTTTAGTTTGTCTAATAGTTAAAATATCATGGAATGTTTTCGTACAGAAGGGATAAATTTATTTTCATAAGTAAGAAGCATGAAGGTTTTTTCTGTGCCTGCTTTTAGATTCAGTGATTCATACAGAAACTAAACTGAAATCCTCTAAGTAGCTGCTAGCATTATAACTTTTCCCTTAGATTTGTGGTTCAAAGTTGGGTCAGCAGTGCTGCCATCCGTGAATGTTCTGCTACCTTTCAGCAGCAATTTGTTCTCGGTGTTCTGCCATCTAAACGGTGCAGGGGGAAAATGAGAGCCATTTCTACATCGTGAACCAAATTAGTAACTTCTGCTGCAAACAGACTGTGCTTTCACTCAGCCTTTGACCACTTCCTGTGCGGAAACAAAGCATAGTAGAAAATACACGCAGATAATGTAAAATAGTGTCTTGTTATACTTAACCTGTGGGATACCCATTCAGATAGCATTTCCAGAGTGCCCAATTGGCTTAAGGGTCTGACCTCAAAGAATATTGTAATTGTTGCCCATTTTACATTTTTTTTCTTTTTTTCAAGTATAGATATTCAGTCTAATTTTCTCATGAGAAAAGCTGTAGAACACTAAGGTACTGGGTTTAGCAATCTTCCAACTTTTGTTCTAATTTGAAGCAAATTAGCATTCCTAGAGAAGACACTTTGGTCATTTATTCCATTTCCCAACAATTTTATGTGCTGAAAGAACTGTCTATATACAATCGCCCTTATGCTCCTATGACCTGTTCATAGACCACCAGAGATTGTGTTGGGTCTTGTTTTTCTTCACAGTTTCCAACTAGATACACAGCATATATCTGACAATGATCTTTATTCTTTAAATGTGAATGTTGTATTAATGCAAATAGCTGATTTTTATACGCATAACATGAATCGTGAAATGCTGAGAAAGTTGGATCATGCAGCTCGGTAGAATGGATTTATCTTACTTTTTCCTACATTCCACTCTTGTTCAGGTAATGTGCTGTTACAGAAAAGCTTTTAATGAGTCATTAATGTTCTTGGAGGAATGAGTGACTCCCATATGTATTATCAGCATTATAAAATGAAGCTTAAAGTCAGCTGTACAATCACACACACACATCACGATAAACGTCAGTGTTATTATTCTTCATATAATGAGTCTTCAAAGTCAGCCTGCTTGCGAATACATGTATGCAAGTTTCCCCACCATATACATACTTGAAAAAATATTCCAGAATTCAACCAGTAGCAATAGTGACATCATTTTGAAAGCTTTACTCTTAAGGATGTCTTATCCACTTGTCCACTGACAGCACCTCTGATTGTCACATCCTAACACTGCGTATTCACCATAGTCCACATTCTGTTAATAATATGATTCAAATGAATAGTTTGGTAGGTATCAGGGAGAAACTTTTTCACCATGTGTTTAAAAATGAGGTACGGTTTTTAGGTTTTAACCTACTTTTTCTTTTTTTTTTACCTTGGTGTGCTACAGATGACAAAAAGAACGAAGCAAGTCTTTAAAACTTTTATGTAAATATTTTTTTTTTCTTAAATTATTTTTTGAAACTACCCTGTCTTCACCAGGTTTCCAAATGTTGAATTTCATGCCAAGTCTTCATGCCTGAAGTACAGCTACTGTGTTCTTAAAAAGAGGAAGATCTTAGTTGTCAGAACACATTTGTCATTCTTTTGCTTATTTGCTGAAGTTGAAGTTCTGTTAGTGTTTTTCCTGATCTTTTTATTTTCTTCAGGGCTGAGAATGACAGAAATGCAACAAAGGGGAAAGAAATCATCTCTGTAGCCAAGATGCTCAGATGAATGCCCAAGGATGGGTCAGCTGTGAGCACTACTGAAAAAAAAACCCAAAACAACCAAACAAAAAAACAACCAGAAAACAAACTCTCTTTTTAGAGAAACGTTTCTCATAACATAAAGCATTTCAGATTCTCCCACAAAATTGCAGTTACTCAGGTACCTGTTAGAGCTAAAGAAAAGAACACCACAGAGCAGGAGGCAGCAGTGATTTATTACTAAATCTTGTAACTAAAATAAGGATGAAGAAAAGATGCTTTTACTCCAAATTCCTAATTCATGTTATTGCCACCATCTAAAAGAAAGGAAAAGAATGACAGAGGCCACACTTCAGATTAGCTCCTCCTTGATGCCCAGACCTGTAAATTGGTTCAACTTCTCCTTCACTTTCCTCTTATCTTCTAGGTGCCATATGATAAGAACCTAATTCACTTTTGTCTGTATCTTGCTGAGAAAAGTTGTCATTCCTAATAACCAAAACACTGGTTCTTACCAGTAAGAGCACTCATCTAGCAACCTGCACTGAAACCTGTGTCACGTGCAAACTACACACAACAGCTGATACGTACAGCACCAGGAAGAAAGTACTCCATCAGTATAAATCACTTTGCTGAAATCTCCAGCTCTGGTGAAAACAGTTTGGCTGCATACGGGATCATATTTTGAATGGGAAGCTCTGAAAGATATACACAAAGGGGTGTTTTAGAGCTTTTTGGACATAAGCTACTGTGCTTATGAAAAGCCTAACCTCCAGAGCACTGTTAACTGTCCTTTTAAATAATCATCAGGCATCATAAGCCACTCTAATTGGATTCTAGGAAACAATTCACAACAGAAAAATTTTGCAACTTTTTTCTCTCATGAATGATTTGTAAAGCAGACTGCAGCTTCTCTGTATTTATTTGTTATTCAGCCATATAATTTGTCAATACTTCTTGGCCATGATTTTTCCATGGCTCAAGTTTGTGTAAATATTTAGTCCTTTAAATTCCAGATGTTCTGAGTGAACATATACGACAGGTTTATGTATTCTGAATGAATGAGCCTGACTTGTGCAATCAGGTTTTCAGTACAAATACTGTTGAATTCAAATTAAAAATAATTTTCCCTGAGTATCATACATCATTTCTGTCAGAATTGTCATTCACAGGGGTGGTCTTGATTGGGCCACTGAATATTTAGGTAGTTATTTCCTGTCTTGCTTTCAAGCTGGTGTCCCAGAAATAGTGAGTTTCCTTCTCCTGGCTCAGGGTCCACCACTTCTAAATAGCACAGAAAAAAGAAACAGGCAGGACTAGGTTTTTGCCTTCTCTGTGATTTAAAAATGTCTCCCCCCTTTCATTTAGTCCAAATCTACCTTAGTTAGTCACGTACTGTAAGCATACTTAGCTGTACAGAGATTCTGTATTTACTTATCCCTCTTAGTCTTTGGAGCAGTCCCCACTTAGTCTCTCTCCTAAGTCTGAAAGGATTACTTTCTTAGATACATGCATGTGTCAATTCCTGGGTGACAAAAAGATGAGCTGAAGAGTTTTTTTAATACTATAGATATAGTGGGTTGAATAAAGGTGGTTGAGCAGCCCAGTTTGCACAGGAAAACTTACTGCTGTATTTGATCCCTTTCACACACCCACAGTAAGACAGCAAACGCGTGTGAAAAGGAAAGGCTACAAATATGTCTTACGAAGACATCAGAGGTGAAAGCAGAGCAGGAGAAAGAGTTAGTTGTCCAATGAAGAACTGAAAATACCAAGACAGTATAGGGTGGAAAGAGAAAGAGTAGAGGGGTAAAGACGAGAACAGAGGAAGCCAAGATTCAGCTACATGTGGATAAAATATTGCAAGAGAATTTCAACAGAAAAGGGGGAAACAGAGAAAGAACTTAGGAAACAAGAATGCATTTACTACAGAATACCTAATTCTGTGTGGGTATGTAATCCCAAAGAGCACAACTAATCATGTTGATGGGATGTATGCAGGGCCAGCAACGCCTTGCTTCATTACGTTCATATGGCACCTGTCAGTAGAACTGTATGTGTGTGACTACTGACAAAATAAGAATACAATTTGGCCATATGCTTACATTTCATCACAGTGTTGCCTTTAATCAGCCTAGGTGGCAACTTGTGATTGCATGCTTTTGTCCATCCACCTGACAGCACTGGTCCCTTGTCATTCAAATTTGTCTTGTCCCCGGTCCGACCTCCCAGCTGCTGCTGACACACTACTCGTGTTGCTTATGCTATTGGTCTTCGTGGTGATGACTGGTCTCTTCTGGCCTTCCTCAGACTTTGTGCTGCTTCAACAGCAGCTCCAGCTGCCTCTTCCTGTGCTCCCGTGACTTATTCCCTTTAGCTGTATTCCGTTCATGATGTCTGCCCCTCTACAGACTGTTACATTGGTGAGCACATGATTCATGTGAAACTGATTTAGTTTTCTGTAGGCTCACTTCCAAACTGTTTATTTACATCTTCTTAAGAGATAATGCATCTCCCCCAGTTCAATCATTTCCTAACCTCAGCAATTCCATCTTTCAGTCACACACACAGGAAAGATGAGGGCTGCAGGCTTTTTAACTGGATTGTTAAGGACAGCTTGGCACAGAATCAGTTTTACTGTATTTTGTGAAACTGCCAGTCGTCTTCGAATCCATCTTTAATTAAAGACAGAACTTTGATTAAAGACAAGCAAGTCTGGCAGTCAGAGTCCTTTTTTTTTTTTTTTTTAAAAAAAAATAAGCTATTTTTTAGTTTTCCAATAGATTTATTTTTTTTTTAATGCTCTGGATGTATCATTCAAAACCTTCATCACATGGATTATGTATAAACATGAAAACAAGAGCCAATTTTAAATATCAACACAACGTGGCATTTCTCACATTGTGACCTGATGAACCACAAGCACCTCCTAGCTCACATCAAAGATAACTTTAAAAATTGCTCAGATGATAACACTAATCTTTTTGCTGCATTCCCTAGGACTAAAACCTACTTCCATCAGGATTAATCAGTATTAAAAAAGCTGCTTGGTTTAATCTATCTTGTGCGCTCCTGGCAAAGATAACCATATCCATAATCAGCCTAAAGGTCAAACCATGGAAAAGGCAGTATTCATTTACCTTTGGGGCACTGACAACATCACTTATTGGATTTTTTCTGCCTTCAGTAGTGTTTATTTCTTGTCAGTCACTAAATGAGAGCTATTAGCAGCAGTAGAAAACAGTGCACTTACTGAAAGTGTTTCTACCTTCAGATAATTATTGATAAAAGAAAGAGTGAATACATTTATAAGTAACAGTTCAGGGTTTATTGTCTTCTTTCATGGGAGTCCTAGAGTGGAAATTTTCAAGGTTTTTTTTCTTCAACTATGAATGAAAGAAGCTACACTTTTAATAAGCAAAAAAGTATGTTTTCTTTTGACCCTACATCTCCAGAAGCAGTAGTCATGCTACATCATGAAAACTGATAATGTGATTCATGCTGGACTCATGAACATAAATCATTTAGCCTAAATTTTGAGTTAAATTGAGGTTAAAAAAAAATAAATGGCATATAACTGAGCAAGGAGATTCCTTATTTCTGAAAGAAAATAGGAAGACTAGTGCAGGAGGTAGTTAAAATACTTTCAAATTTTCTTCATAGTCTGGAGCTATTGAGGTACTTGAACTGATAGTGTCCTGTATATTTTGGCAGATCCACAGCCACCAGACATCTGTACTATATTTCAGTGGGAGTGCAAAAACATGTAATAAATTGCTATATCATCTTTCAAAAATGTCACGAATATTTCAATGCATGGAAGAGGGCCATTAACGATAACATCTCTTTAAAGGAACATGACTGGCTGGCTAGATCAGCTTATTAATATAGTAAAACTAAGTGTCATTAATTTGAACAGTTAACACATGGACTAATTAAAAATCAAATGGTTTGTATGATATAACTGATAAATATGTTAATAAGAAAATGAATGTAACTTTGCAAAGGGAAGTATATATTTGCAGTGTTGGTGAACTGCACTTCCCAAATGAAAGTGATAACCAGCAGGGAAGAAATTAAGTGCAAGTAATTAAAAATGCCTGCAGGGAAAATGCAAGTGTAAACAAAGCACAGAAATCACATTGTTTGTACAAAGCATAGAGGTGATTCCTATACATTCGAAAAGTGTCCAGCAAAAAAAAAACTCTGAAGGGATCAAATTCATCTCTCAATTTTGATTGCCAGAGGTGGTCAGGGTCACATAAGGTTGATGATGCCCGTGTGATGTTACACAGGTCAGCGTTCTCTGTATCCTCTTATACACTGAATTTACACCAATTTCCAGCAGTCATTTGTCCAAGCCAGGGTGAAGACAGCCTACTAAAGTCTGTCTGTTTGTTATGACGATGCTGCAATTTTTGGTACTTGGAAGGCTTTCATATTTTGTGTAGTAAGGTAGGGGAAACAGCATAATCCAAATGAGACAGACAGAAAAGTAACAAAATGTAAAGCTTATCAAAATGTGTTTTCTTTTCATATTTTATATTATTCCTCCTGAAGCTTAACAGACTTTGAGGAAGGGAAAAAATGGAGTGGGGATGTGGGAGGGAGGGACCGGCCAGAGTGCTGTGGTTGCTGGTCCTGCTGCTTTCAGGGGGCTGGGAATCAGGGACTGAAGGTGGGTGATGCAGCGGAGGAGCCACCTCCCTCCACCCAGTGCCACCATCATCACACCCAGTTTTCACACTCAAAACTAGCTATAGAAGTGTCTGGTCCGACTTCTCTGTGATCTGATGTAGGCCACACAGGGAAAGGTGCTGCCTCCCAGCCATGCCTGCTTAATTCCCATTGGATGTGTTTTCATGTGACTGCGAAGGAGCCGACCTGCGAAAGCAGTTACCCAGCAGATGTGACCAACTCTAGCACAGTAGTGAGAAAATGACAGCAATATGTGACAGTTTTACTACAGTGGGTACAGAACAACTGCAGCTCCTGTTGTGTACTACTACAGACTAAGCATTAGTATGTCCGTGTACCCTTCCACGACGAGTGAATCTGATACTTTAAAGTGATCTTCACATTCTATAATAAGGTTTTAGAAGTGACTTTCAGTACTGACTTTGGAGGGGCAGATCCTCAACCAGGGCCCAGTTGCAGTAGCGTATGACCTATAGCAGTACATCACCAGTCGAAGGTGCAGCTTAGAGCTCCTGACAAAGAAAGGCGGCCCTGGCTTTATTCATGACTACTTAATAAAGTCCCAGAGGGCTGGTTCTGCAAATTGTAATTTCACTGCTGTTTAATATTCATTAATGCTTAAAGCAATGACAAGAACTATGTACATATTATAAATATATAGATTAAGATAGAGAATCTTTTATGTCCATTAATTTCCTTCCCCAAGGACATACACAATTCTGTAATGCCTAACGTTCCTCAATACTTGGAAACAACATTAACAATTTTCAGAAGGGCTTCAATGTTAAACAAGTTTGAAGAAGTTTTAGTTTTCCTGTATTGCCATAAGTCCTTGTCAAGAAAAAAAAATAAAAAAAGTTAATTTCATTTTACTTTCCTAACATTTATTTTCTTATGTAAGAATATGTTCTTCTTTTATCATGCTATATCTGCTGTACTGATTAGAAGTGAACAGTAATGATCTTATGGTAAATTTTTATTTCAGTAAATACATCTGTAGATAATTAGAATTTCACCATGTATACATAGACACTGGATAATCTACAATATTTACCAGAATATCGCAGACAACAGTGACAGATATATACTAAAACACTAGCCTGCTCCTCACTAATTATATTTAATGAAGTTATGCTTCACCCTTTTGGCTGAACATTGATTCCTCACTTGACTTCTAGTTGCTGTTGCTACTAATCATTGGGTTGCATCAGCTTTGTCTGACCCTTTGCTAAGAGCATAACCCGGTAGTCTATGAACTAGCTTAATATGTAAGTATGTCTGAATAATCTGATGATTGTACTGTGTTGTGTGCACCCTGTTCCCCTTCTGTTTACTTCTGTGCAGTATGCTTTTACTAGAAAAATGTTTTCAGCAAAACCCCCCAAAGAACTGGATGTACTGGGTCTGGCTGGGATGGAGTTAATTTTCTTCATAGCAGCCCATATGGCACTGTGTTATGGATTTGTGACTAAAACAGTGTTGATAACGTACCAGTCTTTTTGCTGCTGCTGAGCAGTGCTTACACAGTGCTGAGGATTTCTCTTTTTCCCACTCTGCCCTGCAGCGAGTAGGTTAGGGGTACACAAGAATTTGGGAGGGGACACAGCCGGGACAGCTGACATGAGCTGGCCAAAGGGTTATCCCACACCATATGACAGCATTCTCAGAAAAAAAACTCAGAGAAAAGATGAGGAAGGAGAGACATTTGTGGTTACGATGTTTGTCTTTCCAAGTAACCTTTCTGGGTGCTGAGGATCTGCTTCCCTGGAAGTATCAATTCTTCAGAAACTCATCAACAACAGTGTGTATATTGATTTTTGATGACATGTTTCAAAGCTTGCATCTGGACCTTGGCTCAAAATTTTCTGAAGTCTGTGGGTATAGGGGCAGAATTGCCTGCTGATAGGAAGCAGTGAATAAATTCTCTGTTTTGCTTGTGTGTGCAGCTTTATTTCACTTATTAAACTGTCTTTATCTAGATACACAAGTTTTCAGCTTTTGCTTTTCCAATTCTCTCTGCCATCCTGCTGAGGGGGGAATGAGCAAGCAGCTGGGTGGGGGCTCAGCTGCCAGCCGGGGTCAACCAACCACACTGGAGAGCATTAATAGTGCTAATAGATATTTAGGGTTTAGCATTTTAAAATTCAGTATACTTGTTAAAGTCAGGCAAAAACCTGGTAGTCTAATTTGCACTGAAAATTACCACATGTGATTATGCTATTATCATAACTGCACTTCTATAGATTATGCCACTGAAACTTTTTATAAAAAGCGTGTTGTAGTCCATATTTTAAGAATGGGGATTACAACTTGGCAAACTGTTAAGCCTGTCTAGCTTATGCTTTACCAAAAATTGTTATATGTCTTTCTGATCAAACCAAAATCTTTGTTAAAATGCTCCCAGTGAATAAACAGACAGTCCTAGCGCAAATGAAAACTTTGTTTGATTGAGCTTTTACTGAAATTGATTGCTCAAGAATGCTACCTGGAAATCAGAAGCAAACTTCTGTTAGATAAAGGATGCTATGTACGTCAGCACCACCAGGCTAGGGGGTCTCAAACAAGGGTTACCTGTATAATATTGAAGTATTATAAAACTTTCACTTTCTCAACACAAGAAATTCAGGAATCTTCCAGTTTTTCCTACTAGCAGAGCTCACAGTATGTAATAGATCATGAAATGATCCCTGACCCCTGAGCTGGAATACAGGGATGGGGAGCAGAATGAAGCCCCTGTAATCCAAAGGGAAATGGTGAGGGACCTGCTTCAGCACCTGGAGGTGCACAAATCTATGGGGCCGGATGGGATCCATCCAAGGGTACTGAAGGAGCTGGCGGAAGTGCTCACCGGGCCACTTTGCATCATTTATGAGCAGTCCTGGATAACCGGGGAGGTCCCACCTGACTGGAGGTTAGCAAATGTGACACCCATCCATAAGAAGGGCCGGAAGGAGGATCCAGGGAACTACAGGCCAGTCAGTCT
>VUYV01000077.1:3553111-3575838 GCA_008711295.1 Anarhynchus alexandrinus | reverse complement strand
GTCTCCACTTGGACATCGAGCCGTTGACCGCAACTCTTTGAGTGCGACCGTCCAGCCAGTTCTTTATCCATCGAATGGTCCATTTGTCAAATCCATGTCTCTCCAATTTAGAGACCAGGATATCATGTGGGACAGTGTCAAATGCCTTGCACAAGTCCAGGTAGATGACAGATAAGAAATAAGATAATAATGGTATTAACTTGGTAGGGATGCCACTTGTTTAACTAGCCAGTGATTAACTGAGATTTATTCAACATTGTGAGCAACCATTGGCAATATTTTGAGTTCTCGTGTGCTGCAACAAGAGTAGCCAATGACTCAAAGCCCTGCATAGCTATCTAATAATTTCAAAGAGATGTTCCTCAGATGATTCTCTAAATGAAGAGGCCATTGATTGCAGAATACAGCTGGTTAAACTGAACAGTACAAACGTGTCAAAACAGGAGAAAGAAACAATGAAGATTGCTTAGCATGCAGTGCTCAATTTAGGCTGAGGTTATCTACGCTCTTTTCAAGTGTTCAAATAAATTGAGAGTCAACACTACATCTCTGACCACAGATATTTGAGGAAAAGTCAGTAGCATCTTCTATCTCTGGCTTATAAGATTATCTCACCTTTTATGAACATCAACAGCTCAGTTTTGTCATGTCTAGGGTGGTAAGGTAAATGACTCTTTATCCTTGTCTTTAGTAACTGAAAGACATTTTAACTAACTAAATAACCTCTGGTATATTAGGAGAATTTGAAGAGAAGCAGCGTGGTACTGGTAAAAACGTGTTTGTACCTGTAGTCCTCAGTCCATAAATCTTCCAGGTTTTGATCCACTGAGCCAATAACATAGACTGTATTACAGTATGTGGCTGGTTGATAGGTTTTTTTGTTTACTGCATAGTGTCCATTTTTATGTAAAATGTTAACTAATACAACTCAAGTACAAACTCAGCAGAGGCAGAAAACCAGATTAGAAACCTAAGTTTACACCCTAAAGATATGGGGATGCTCTTCAAGGACAGCATTGGTCCCAAAGGGAAAATTCCTTCTCTTAGATCAATAATGAAACAATAGGCATATTGCTTCTTCAGAACTCATCAACAACAGTGTATATATTGATTTTTGGTGATATGTTTCAAAGCTTGCATCTGCACCTTGGCTCAAACTTTTCCAAAGTCTGTGGGTATGGGGACAAAGTACAACCAAGCTTTAGAAAACTGAGAATCAAGTGGTGAAGAATGTATTTTATTAGGGGTAAGATTACCACCAATACTAAATTATAGCTCTTTGTATACATATTATATAATAAACAAAGATAGTATTAGCTATTTGGTGTTGTGACGCACTAAATTGACTTTCTGCCTTGGCCAACAAAAAAAGTGCTATCATTAAGGAAAAGTGTATTTATGTTCTATTTTCATTCTATGCTCACAAGAATCACCATTGTCACACAGCATATAGTTCAAAAATTTTGAAGTAGACTTTTACAAACTGACTTTTTTCACCAAAAAAAAAATAAATCATTAGTACAGATTGTTACATGCCTAAATAATTCAGCATTCTAGTGCAATAAATATTTTAACAAAATACTGTAACTTATTTTTCTTTCAATTGCTATATACGGTCACCATTTTTTACCTTTCTGTGTGACCTACAGCATCACAAGCAACTCCTGAATCACTGATAACTGAATAAGGTCATGAATGCAGCATTTTACTAATGTGTGTTTTCTTTCCTTCAAATGGGTCTGTATCAATTGCACTCTAAAAGAAAACTAGATAACTGCAAACAGTAGATGTATCCTTCTGTACTAGGTGTGGGTGCTTTACACGTTACTGTACTTAAGATGAAGAAAGAAAATACAAATATTTCCATAAATATTTCCTAGAATAATGGGACTGTGCTAGTACAGAAAGGTGGTTTTAATGCATTATAATATTGTCAAGATCCCTTGAAAATGGGAGGAAAACAAAGTACATATTGATTCAGAAAGTAATTTGGGATACTCTGGAATAAAACAATAGAAGGCAAGCCCAAGCATTTTCCAAAATAGAAGTGCCTATTAAAAGTGTCTAAATTCACCATGGTTTGTAAAGAATAGAAGAAAGTGCAGTGTAAGGTATTTGTTGCATAGGACATAGAATGCCTTCAATATTTCAAGCAGTTTGTGTTAACTGTTAGAGTTAACAGCCGACATTATTTTGTTACTAATTCTAATCTAGGAGTAGTTCTAAAACTATCTTTGTAACGAAAGTAGTTTTGGGGCCAGCAGCATCAAGAAAGTATCATGTCAGAAATATTCTGCGTGAACTACACTGTTCTCCATCAGCTGTCATTTATCACAGTTATGCATTTTATCAAACCTTAAAAACATCCAAACAGCACTGAATCTTTTCAAACATTATATTAAAGTCTCTCAAGAATTACTTGTACAAACAGAGAGATGAAATGGTACTTTAGTTTCCCCTTTCTTTCAAACAAAGATCATGTTTTGATAATCTTATCCCAAGATAAAGGTATTAAACCAGAATATTCTATCTACACACTTTCCAATACAAAGCAAAATTCCCAATTGTTATTGTGAACATAAGAATCCCTCCCTTTAATTTAAAAAGACTAAAAGAATGACTGCTAAAAAAGACAAACAGTAATAGATAAGATTAAACAGATAGCTGTCAAACCCTTCCCCCCAACAGAGGAGTTGCAATAACAAAATGAGAAAAAAAATCTTGCAAAAGTTCTAATTAATCTTTTTTTAAATTTTGTTTTACTGCATAAGTAAATGACAATCAAACTGGGTTGCCCTTTACCTGAGTCATGGAATTTTACAGATTTCTTCTCTAAATAACCATCTGCCAATACAACTGCTTGATCAAAAATCAATTTTTGCCCACATGCTTGTAAAGCAATATTTTTAATTAAAGAATAAATCAGAGGTATTTGAGACACAAAAATATCAATAAGCCCTGTTGAAAGTAAAAATGTTTTCTATACATTACCTTGTAAGTTCTCTAAAAAGATAAAAGCATTTAAGTACTATATACTGTCATTAACTTCAGTTGTCTTTGTCCTTGATTGAACAGTAAAAGTCCTTTTTATATGAAGATCACTTTCCCTCTAGGATGGTTGGCAGCCAATGTTCACCACATTTTAAATGGGTCAAATAATAAAACTTCTGCAAATGGCTTGGGAATTGTTCCTAGTTTGGGAATCCTCACTGCTATTGCCTAGCATATTTTTTCATTGATAGTTGATCCACACTACCATCAGCACATGGAAAAAATTCTTCTTCTATATAGCTAACTATCAAGCAATGAATACATTTTTTAATGACAGAATGGATGCTCATGCATATACATCTTCTTGGCATTGGTAATATAACATGTTTAATTGATATTAAGAATAAAAATTTTAAAAAAGAAAAAACACCATAAAAGTTACATGAAAAAAATCACCTATTAATAGCCAGACATCCCAAGTAGAAATCACATTAGAATCCTACAGTCTGCACTATGGGGATCCACATCACTGATCATTATAGATATTAAAAGCCTTTGATCAGATAGCCCTGTCTATCTCAAAGTTGAATCTCTTCTTCAAACTTCTCAAGATCCATGAATTACCTACTTATAGATCTCAGGTATCCACTCAGATGAGCTTAGATGAGCTTTGCAGTAGTCCAAGGTCTATCAATAGGAAACTAAAAGATTGAAAGTACAATCACCAAGAGCTCAGTTAAGTGATCTTTTCTTTCCACTCACAACCTCCCTATGTTTATATTCTTCCTCCAGATTCATGGTACCCTTCTAAGCCCCTGTACAGAGCAGGACAAAGGCTATCTCTGGAAAAAATCTGATGGTGCAGAAAGATGAGGAAAAGGCTAGAAGAATGCCACAGAGAGAAGACATACTTTGCCTCCAGCTGAGTGAATGTACTTACCTTTCACTGGCTGTTCTCTAATTGCTGCAGGAATAGCCTCTTTATACTAACAATATTATCTTTGGAGCTCTTTAAAAAACATTCTTTAGCAAACTTTCAGCATGCTATTAGCATCCTCATGTGATGCTTTTTAGGCCTTTTGCTGACCACTTGAAGTTAATCACTTGGACTTCATTTTATGCACCTACATTCTTACTACAAATGCATTATTTCCTCAAATAGTATAACACAGCTGTGTTACAAAAGTTTTACTCTTGTCCTTTCCCAAACCAGTTGGCTTCCTGTTGATTTGATCCCCAATTTCTGTGAATATCACTATTCCATTCAGTGAATAACAAATTGTTTTCCTAAACCAGACACATTTATCATAGTTTAGTACTTGTTTAGTGCTTGTTGGCACAAGCAAAAGAGAAAAATAAACTAAGGATATGAATTAGTAAGACTTGGTTTGATACAAAATAATTCCTCAATTGGAAAGATACAGTACAATACAGGTCCATAAGTACTGTAAGGACAACTGTCAACACACCAAGTACACATTGGTTTCAGGTTTTTTTTAGGTGAGAGAGCTCATTGTCTGCGGATGTAACCCAAAGGAGAAAGATTCTTCAAAAAGGAAAATGTTTTCTCTTCCTTGTTATCAGGAAAGGAGAGCAGGGAGAAAGGTCCTCCAGCATTTTCTACCTACCAGTGGGAGATGTTTTATATAAAATATCAAAGACAATACAAGAGCCTTCAGTAACTTTGCAGAGTCTCTTGCTCTTTTCTCCAGACCAAAAAAAAAAGTGAAAAAAGGAAAGCAAAAAAAAAGAGAGAGCAAAAAGAAATAATCTGTTAATTCTGGAATTTTCATTGCAATTTGCATAAAACTCACTAAATTCTATTTCAAAGGCTTCTTCATATGTCATGGTTTGGGCCAGACTGGCCACGCTACCGTGGGATACTATTATTTCCAACCAGAAACATGATTTTCACCTACTGTGGCCATTAACTGGTGTTCTCTCAGTAATCTATCCCTATCCTATTCTGCCTCTCATAATACCTGACTCTAAGCCTGTTCTACCATCCAGGCTGTCAAGTTTTTCTTTTTCCTAGCACGATTTAAATCCATGCTTTTACAGCAGACTCCCACAGTTGCTATAGCTTTGTTCTTCTGATTCTGAAGAAGAATGGCTAGAGAGACTTCAAACAACATATTGTTCTGTTCATTATTAGTTAACTAAGGCTAACATTGACAATACTAACAAAAGATAACTTCTTAGGTCAGGATGCCCGACATCAATCCTAGCCTGAAAAAATTAGGTCCATTATTTACAGAAAATGCCATCTTCAGATCTCGTACTAAACTGTAAATAACATCAGCACAAGATAACACCTCTTTATGGCAACACTAGAACCATGAATGAGAAAGAGAGCAACTAAAAGATCAACCGAAATTCAAGTTAACAAGCAAATTACTTACAGCATGACGGATCCAGTCTACATACATTCTGTAATTGGTGGTTATATATCTATGTGTTACCTTGGTTTAAATCTTAAAAGAGGCATGAGGACATCTGCTAAGGCTGTTAAGTCTACCTGTAGCATGTGCAGGTTTAAATGGTCATCAGAGATATGAAATTACTGAATGAAATTTTATGGCCCATATTATGCAGGAAGTCAGACAAGATGATCGAAATGGTTGCTCTGAGACCAAAATTTACAAATGTGGGAAAAAAAAATAATATTGGTTTGAGCGTGAAAGGGGAATCAACTGACAAATACGTAGAACTGACAAAGGAAGTTCAAAAGAAATGGGCTCCTAAGTCTTTTAAACTCATTTGGAAATCTCAGCTAATGCTTCATGTCAAATCAAATCACCATAATTGATTTTGTTGTCTTACCCTAGAGAAGACCGCTACTTTTAAAGACAGGTTCAGAGACTTTTTGGAGGGACTAATTTTTTGTAATCTTCCACCTCTAAAACTGCCCACTGCATGAGGATAAAAAGGGAAAATACAGGAGAACAAAACTATTTGAACAAAAATTTGTAGCCTATGGAGCATACTGAAATATAAACGCTCTGACTTCCAACATTTGACTGCTAGAGGTGAATGATGTACATTCTTTTGAAAATAAGTCTTTTCTGTTTGCTGTTTTTGATATCTCATATTCTTGCATTTGTTTAGAAGTGTACTCTGAAACATAGATAAGTTTTTTTCAGTTATTAATTCCTTGCTTGGAAGCTGAGGGTTACCTGAAATACAAAGAAAAACAAATAAAATAGATTGATGGTTGTTCAAAGCTGCCCAGAGCTCTCTAATGCTAAAATAAGATCTAATTTTTATGATTTGAAGTGTATTTGAATGTAACTACATTCAGAGCCCAAAGCTATGAACCTTGGAGTACTTTCTACTCTCTTTTCCAAAATATACCTTCCTGCCTTGTAGTCACATATCAGCCTTGGCACCAGTTTCTGTTATGGAGCCACCTATGTGCCAACAGCTTTGGAGCTTTAATTTCTGTTTACAAATCTACATTACAGCTAAGTAATTCATTACAGTTTGATTATTTTTTTTTTTAATAAAAGGCAAAGGGGCCCAGCTGCAGATGTTGAGATACTGTTGAAAGAAGTAGTCAAATGTGACAGTTCTAATTTTTAAAAACAGCATTTTTTTTGTGAATTCATTTACACTGAAGTTTAATCTGGGTGTGATATGTAATCCCTGATCTTGTTTTTCTAAAAATGCATTCGAGTGTTAAGGGACCAGTTAAGTTCTGATTGCCAAATGCTGGGAAAAATTAGAGCTCTTAGCTCAAAAGCTGCTATTCATAGAAGTCTGTGTTGTATCTGAGAGAAAAAGATGGCACATTCTTAAATGAAAACATTTACACAAGTCTTTAATAAAATATATTTATAAAGTGTTGAGTGAATCTGCTTTTACTGTGGGAAGATTCTGAATATACTCCTGGTGTTTCAATTCGTTAGACACAGCCCTCTGCCTTCTGCAACCCAAAGAGATTTGGTTCCTTGATATCAAGTGTACCCATTCTTTAAATTAAAAAGCCTTCCTTTTTATTTTTCTTTATTGTTCATTCCCTTTTCTCCATGGCAACAGGCATGCCTGTGCAAAAAAAACCAGGAGAATATCCTAATATTCAATATGCTTTTCTTTCACTGAGGTTGTTTTTTTTTCTCATCCTCTAGCATTCTACATTTTAGAATCTTTATGGATCCCATCAAAGGAGTTTCCATAGATTTCTAAAGCTGACAGAGCATGTATCTACTAGAAAACTGATAACTGTCCCAATGCCATTAGCTCAAGCTTACATAAACTGAAGGAATCAAGAAAAACAAAAGAAAAATAATGGCTTTCAAATAGCAATTTTTTTCAAAATACTCCAATTGCATACTCTTTCCTGCCATGTCTTAAATGGACAGAGAAGTATTTTAAATTCAGTAGACCTTATTTAGTTAATTATGCTGGGCACTTTATATAGATATATCACTTAGTGAAGAAATTAATGAAATCTCATTTTTTATGTAACTTTGCACTTTCCTTTCACTTTCCTTTTTCAGAGGATGAGACCACTTGTTACATAGAAGAAATGCATAAATATTATTTATATAAGGAAAATATAAGCTTGGGAACTTGTGTTTGGGAACTACATAAAAATCTATTTCAGTGATGTATATTCAGAGATGACTATGGGAAAATGACATCTAGAAAGACTCAAAGAGTCTGTTGCAACATAGCCTTAAAATAAACACACAGGCAGCACCATATTTGCCTCAGGAATACTGTAAGAAAACAGATGTTACTACAAAAATCATTTAAAAAGGAGGAGAAAAAAAAAACCCAAAAAAATAAAACCAAAAAAGTTAAAAAAGAAAAAAGAAAAGAAAAAATATAAATCTCAAAATTGAACATCAGAAGAATTTTAAAGGGGTAACTCATGCAGTGTTCTACTTCTCAGTTTTTAATAAAATAATTTTATCTGAAGTATTAGTAAACTGTTAATGAACTATATGTCTTACCATAACAAAGCCTGCAAAACAGTAGTGCATATATGAGTATGAAGGGTTGGGATAGATATGAAATGGAAAGTGAAGAACATTTTAGCTCTCTTATGTGTTCTTCTCCTCATTGCTTCAGTACATATACAATTCATTTGATGAGATGGAAAAAGTGACTTAGAAAATGATGTAAATATTCACCACCTTCTTTCTAATAAAAGAAATTATACTTGGCAAGGGTAATCAATTTATAATTAATCAATTTTCTACTGTACAGTTTAGCACAGCTCCATGATTCTACAAAAGATCAGAGCTTTGATATTCACGCAGATGAACTTGGAAACATAAAAAAGCAGAAATGAAAAGAAAATGTTGCATTCTTTCTCATATATGCACTTCACCTCAATGCACTAGTTTTGTTTTCTACTGTGCTCTTTCTGTTTGGTATTAAAAATATACTTTCTTGCAGGATCAGTGAAAAAATGCTTCAAGGGAGAGATTTTAAATTCAGAAATCAAGCTTTTGGCCAAATTTTGCCCCAGGAAAAAAATGTTGATTTCATTAGGACTGCATTACAGCAGAAGTTATCTAAATATCTAAAGGAAAGCAAAAAAAAAATTCTCATGGGGGAGAACAATGCACCAGAGAAATCGACACCTGGAATAAGGTTATTGTTCTCATGGTTATAGTTGATGTAATACTGAAGACAAATGATGAGTTCTGTCACACATCCTTGAAGGGTGACAATGAACAGTTGCTATCTTTAGAGGTTAGCAACTGTTAGAAGTCTATCTTCAGACCCTTCTCCTTTAGTTGGCCTCAAACAGACCACCTGTCAGATAGTGTGTTATAACATAAGGAAAGGGTAATGAAGGAAGGATGAGATCTGTATTCTGTTATGAGACACTGTCAGGAATAAAGAAGAAGGAATGGAAACTATCCGAAATTTCTATTTCCAGAATTTTTTTCCTTAGTAGGACAAAGTGATAGTAAGAGGGAACAAAAGCTAGTGATATCAATTTTCTTCCAAAATAAAAACAGGAAGTAAGCCCAGGCATGTCCTTCAAGTAGAAATCAGAGGTACTAAGAATAAAGAAGCAGAAGTGTGCAGTGCTTTTGGTGGATTTCTTAGCACAAAAGTTATACTGGAGAAAAATAAATTCATACATGTTCCAGAATACATGAATAATTCATCCATTCAAGTGAGTTTTCACAACCACTTAATGAATATATACAAATAACGAAGCAATACAGAAATATCATACTCAGATTAAGAATGGTTTTGCAAAATGAATGCACTTTCAGAATGTTTACAGAATATTCAATATTTTCCCTTTTGCCTGGACTGTACAGCATCCTGACAGAGCTGAAAATACAAACCAGGCTATGGCCTGCAAGCAGTCATCTCAAAAGTGAAAAGGCTTTTTTTCCAGAGCTGTGCTAAATCAGAAGTGAGGTATGTAACTACAGAAAAAAAAATGTCAGCAGAGTATTATTATGCCTTTTCTGGAGACCATATGATCTCAAACAAACAATCCTTTCTAGCCATGTACCTTTAATAAAATGGAAGAAAACAACTGCAGCCATGACACCCAGCTTCTTTACCACAGGATGCTTCATTAGTCTCACTTGCCCTGCTTCAGCAATTGATCTGCTGGAAATAAAAAATCCCAGCTACCACTTTGTGTCTTTTGGGAAACTTTTTTTGCACATAATGAGTTCATTTTAAAATAATTTAATTTTAAGATGGATAGTTTGACACACTTTTTTTTTTTTTAATGGGTCTATGAAAAACTAACTCCTGTTTTCACTCTGCAGCAAAATAAGACATTTCCTTTTAAATGTGGGGTACACTACATTGCTACTATGGCATTCTTTTTTAAAGAACAGTTCACATTGTTCCCCCTTTTTTCCTTCCTACTGAAGATTAATTTATTTGGTTGTAAATATACTATAAATTTATCTATCACTAATTCTGGAACTGTTGTGTATGCATAGCAAAATATTATGTGAAACATCAGAAATATTTTTTTAAACAAATTACATCAATTGAAAGACTTACGGGCATGTAAATCCCCATCAAGTGTGAGGAATAAGACTTGAGGTGAATCACCGCAAGTTTGATGTACCGATACTGATCCCATGTATTCAATTTTGGATTCCTTTTTGTTAATTTCTCATTCAATTTTATTTTAATTTCTGTTAGTGTTTTATGATGTGTCACTATCAAGTAGGCATCAGAAGAAAAACAGAAAACAAAAACCCCAAACAAAAAAGATAGGAGAGTAAAAGAATCTTTAGTAATAGTGGAAATGTACTGATTACATTCTGATGGATAAGTGAAATGATGAGATTCCATTTACTGTTGATTCACCTATGTAGAAAAATCTAAAGTAAATCATTTGTCCTGAGGAAGAATTCCCCATTATCTCTGAAGTCAGACACACAGGAAATGCAATAACTTTAACTCCTTCAGGAAAGAAGTTATAATTTCATAGACTTACACAAAATTACACAGAGGTAATGCTTCAACCAAAATAGGGATATCATGTAAAATGTCTATTAAATATACTGCAATTAGTATAAGCAGTATAAGTATACTCCATAAGGAACAGGCATATCTAGACTTTGCAAGCAGAAACATTTGAGTTGCCTCTTCCTCCTCCAAGAACTCTAAAATAGGCAATGAAGGTGAGGGACAGTATTAGCTGGATGTGAAGATATCAAACTTCTCAACAGATTGTCCACAGGCAAAGAAAGATAAAAACAGAACACAACCATGTTGTTTTGTACCTAGGCTGTGTTACATGAAGAAGTTGTGATAAGTTTCCATACAAGAAAACAGCCCTTGAATACTGTTAAAAGAATGACCGGGCTGAACTGCAGTTCAAGACTTGCAAACCAACGTGTTAGAGTCAGCTTGCTGTCCTACAGTCACAAAGCTGAATTCTTTTGGAACCTGACCTTCTTTGACTTGACTCTTCTGCTCAAATTTTGGAGGCTACCACTGACAAGTCCCGGTCCAATTTCAGGCTCGGGGGAGGTTTGTAATGATCCCAAGAGTGAGACTGAGATGCAAACGAAGTCAGATGCTGTCAATCAGGCTGTTTTTATTGAACAGGCATAGAGGGATGGAGTGATAGGAAAGGCAGGAAATATTAGAAGGAAACTACGGAAGCATTCAGGAAGATAAGCAAAGAATAGTCACCACCATGGGTCCAGCGATGACTTGTGGGTCCTCAGTCTTCAATTCTTCGGTGGTGGGTGCACACTGCAGCTTGTTTCCATGGGCTTTTTATACACCAACAAAGAAGACCTTGGTGGCCTGCCAGCCTGGCCCACACAGGGGTCGGTTTTGGTGGCGCCTGATAATGGTGTTCTGCTGTCAGTTTAGGCAGTGCCTGATTTTCAGAAGAATGGTCTTCTGCTACCGGTCGTTTGAACCTTGCCAGATACACTCAAGCAAGATTTGAGACAAATATTTGACGTTCCAGTCTCTCACAACCACTTCACAAAATAACCAGGTCTTTTTTGGGGAACTAAAGAGAGCTTGTGTAGATTCTTTGTATTGTAGAGACAAAGTGTAGAAACACTTTCACAGAAGTGTTTCTAATGTCAGCACTCAATAGGAATCAACACCGTCTCACAATTACCTTGGTATTAGGCCTTAATGCTATTCTAATACAAATATTCTATTCACTTTCTGTAAAAAACTGAAGACTTTTCAAGTAAAATCTTTTTTTTTACTGTGAAAATTTTTAATGGTAACACAGACTTTCACACATTTTTAAAAATTCAGAAAAAGTTTCTCAGCTGAGCTCTTTGAGATTTATGATCAGTTTTTCTTAGGTATGGTTTTTGGTTTTTCATCAACTTCAGTTATTCTGTTCCTGGCAGTGATTTAAAAGTATGCAAGTTTTAATAAGAAGTTGATATTTGCTACTGTCATTTGCTGTATAGGATCTACTTCAAAGTAGTGTTCCTATTAGCTGAATATGCTTTGCCACCTTTCAGAATAGGGCAATATGCACTGCTTATCATTTATAAAAATACTTTATGCACTATAATACTTCATACTTTACCACTTTTCATGTGGTAAAGGAAAACCAGAGTCTAATTCTCCATTATCTTGTACTTTTTTCTCTCATTACAACAGATGAGAAAGAAAGGAGATTTTGTTTTATATTAAAATATTCAAAGAGGTATAATAGATCACAGAAGATGTAAATTTCTGTAGAACTGAGACCAAGGAAGTAATTTATTTAAACCCAACCTAAAAACATACTATCCAGTCATGAGAAAAGCGACCATATTAGTACTTTAGAAAAACACTTATCTTGGCAAAAGTTTATGTTAACTCAAGAACAGTAGAGAAAGAGATGTAATAAGGACTGAATTCATCTTTTTGAGAATAAAGATGGAATAATGTACCTTAACTGTTAGTGTTGAAGTATGTCCTGAGGAGGCATCACTAATCCCCATGAAATGTAGAAATACCTTCATATCTGTGATTATTCTGTATTGTGATGTACTTTATTCATTTGATAGTGATGTCAAAACACTTGCAATGGGCATAAACAATGCATTATTTCCTATCTGGTTGCTCTCAAAATCCCTTGGGATTTGGTTGACTTTCTTCAGCTTTAGCAATGGTACTTGAAACAGATGTTAATTCTTCCAGAGAGTTACACAGGTTGCTAGACAGCCTCAGGGCCCTACCATCTGACACGCATATTTTGGTCTGAATATATTTTAGTATCACACTTATAGGGCACCCACTTTCTTCAGCATGAAAATAAATTGTAAACTTTGCCCTAGGAAACATTACTTGAATATTTTCAGCTTTACAAACTAAATCATTAGAACAGTTTCAAGGAGTTCACTCTTTTTTGGTCACTATTATTCCACCAGGTTATGTTGATAATTTCTTGAGAATGAAGCTGTGTGTATTCACACCGAGATTAGCAAACACCAATAAACAGAGGACAACGCTGAAGCATGCAGTTCCCAATAATTTAGCAGTTCGATGATTAAAGGGATGTGAAACTGTTAATTATGCAGTGTAAGTTTCCATGAAAAACAGCTGCAAATGACAAATTCTGCTTCAGGTCAGAAAAGGAATAAATATCTTAGGCAATGCCTCACACGGCCCAAGAGAAGCTGTCCTCTAATACACACTGAATAAAAGACAAAGATGGAAAAACAACTATGGTTTTAATAGTTTGTTCTCCTCTGTCAAAATAGAGTACTGTAAGAATTCTTCTTTAAATACATAACAAGGTTGGTCAAGGGGTGAAATATTTAGAAGAACTGATGTCAGCAGTGGGGAAATGGAACAAAATATGACACTTTACATACAATTTAAAGACATATATTTAAATGACCTGTTCTCCAGATTTGCCAAAGGTATCCAACTGTATTTTGTTGAGTTTCTGGAAAAAAGACTTTATTCTCAGTATAATTGTGTCTAGGCTTATGTTCAACTCATTTTTACCAAAAGAGTACATAAACAAGCAAGCAGAGAAAATCCACAGAAACTAAGCATAAAACAAAGTAGATGCTTTAGAAATTTTACACCGTAGATTAAGAAGTGAACTTTTTTACCCTTCAGACAGATAGACAGCTAGGTATTACAAATATCACAATTTTTCATGTGATTACCTGAAAGTTTCCTTAAAATAATTTTCAGAGCCATTTGACCTACTTCACTTAAACAAGAGGAAACTTTGGAACAATTGCCTTAGTATTCCTAAAGCAGCCAATCATCTTGAAAATTCATGAGTCTAAATAAAGATTAATGCTCAGTCTTTAGGGAAACAAATTGGCTTAATTACATAGTGAAGTCTAATTCTCCAAAACTTCTGGAACATTTTTGGACGTATTTTCAAAATATGTCTTCTTACTTCTTTAAACTTTTTTTTCCTTCCTCTCTTCCCACATGGAGTTACAGCTGTAACACCATCTTCATTTGTGTTTATACAAGAAGCCAGAATATTTTGAGAGTTTCTAACAACATTTTAAAATGTATATGTCTGGGCGCTTAGAGGTGACACAGCCAGTTCTTTCTTTTGCAAAATGGAAGTGTCCACCTTTACATTGAAATAACATCATTTACAAGCAGCTGTGAAACCAGTTCTCCATTTTGTGCTGTAGTGTTTGCTGTTTAATATTTATGGCACATTTTGGTATATTTTAATATATTTAGGTAATGGTACTAATATTTTAACTGAGCAGAATCTTCTCAATAGAAATGTTCAATGTCCCATCTACTCTTCTATATCCTTAATATGCAACATAGAATCAATATTTTGTCAGTTGTCTGAGAAAAATGACAATTTTCCTATAATAAAGCACACATTCCTGTGAGAAAGGAATCAGTGAATTTACAGAAATCGTGAAAAGAAATTGAGAAGAACAATGAAAGTAAAACTAGTAATACAGTAGATGAGGGAGAGGTACTTAAAAGAAAGCATAAAATGTGCAGAAAAGGAAGAGTAATGCAAGCAGAGGCACTTTAAAGGTATTCAATCAGTTTATCTACTCTAACATCCTTTGACTTCAACTTCATGAACTGTTATTGTCAACATACGTCTCCTTTTATCTCAATAATACTCAATCACTCAATCAAAACTAAGAATCGTTATGCTTGAATGCTCTGCAAAGAACACCTTGGGGCTTTTGTTGTTGATGTTGCTTAGGGGATTTGTGGGATTCATTTGTTTGTTTTAAAGCAGTCACTATAAAAATATAGAAATCCATGTTCTATTACAATTAAAATGCAAAGTTATCATGATACCAATAATAAATGCTTTGGATAACAGGTCATAAGAACATTGTCAATAAAAGGTGAAATAAGCGCTATAAATACAAAAAAAAAAATAGCAAAGCAGGGGGCTGCCTGCACAGATAAGCTTGTGTACAGCTTTAGCATCACTGAAAAGTAAATCAGTTGCCGTATGCAATTGGTTGTCTAGGAGAAAAATCACAACAAATTTGCTGTTAAGAGTGTATAAGCAGTTTACTTTATGTGATCTTTGGCTTTATACCATGTTAATGGAAACTAAAACCAGTCCAAGAAGTACACAATTCTAAGTGCTAAATTCATTATCATGGACATGGGTCTGTTGCCTGATCAGAGGGAGGCCTTTGTTGACATTTGAAGTGCCCCACAATGTACAACCCATCTTTCCGTAGCTGGCAACTGAGACACAGACTCTAAGGGAGACCCAGTCTGTGCTGGTGACTGGAGACTAGATATGATTTCCTACAATGTGAGAAATAACACCAGATGTCTTCATTTTGGCTGGCAATCAAGCCTGGTGTTGACAGCAAAACATCTCCTTGTAGAAGCTTTGTTCTCTTTCCTCAAAGTAACATTTCAAGTCCAGTCTGCAGTCCAAGCTATCATTTTCTGGCACGATATATGGGTGCACAGAATTCTTTTTCATATACATAAATGTCACTAGCCATCCTTTCCTCCCCTCACAATTATGAGCATACCAAATATATAGATGCAACAAGAAATTGGCCACCAATTTTTCTTTAAATTTTGGAGTAACTAGATGATTTTTAATAAACCACTGAAAGTGGCATGTGGATTTGTTCCTTGGTGTTGATCTTAACTTCAAGTTGTTCTAACTTAAAAGATAGATAATAATTCTGTAGCATATCAGCTCTTCCTGTTTGCAGCAAGATGCCCCCTTCACCAGAGGCTACAGAAAGATGATGAAAGAATAACTGTTCTTGCTGGGGGAATTCAGAGGTTGACATATAGCTCCAGAGTTCACCTAAAGACAAATGTTTGTCTTACTCAAATGTCATTCATTATTTTGTTAGCCTAAAGGAGAAGAACATCCTATTTTGCACTGGAAGTTTGAGAAGCATATATAAAATAAGTAAACCCATTTGCTGTCAGCATTCATGAGATGAAGAATAAGTGAAATTCCTGAAAATAAGCAGAATATTGATAATGATAAATAATCAGAACAAAAAGATACATCTGATTTTTACAATGAAAGACTGCAATACAGGACTCAGATAGTGAAAGAGAAATCTCTGCATTTTGTTTTTTTTTTTTTAAATTCTGGTTAAAATTCTTAAGACTCTAAAGAACATTAAATAGTAGAATATATTAATTGCAATGAAACCTACTTGTGAGGAAAATGCTTAGTAGCAGATTACTCATCATGGAACTCAGCCAGGCAGCTGTTCATTTTGTTAACAGATGTTCATTTTTCCAGTCCTGCTAATCTTGCAAGTCATTTTTCCCTGAAGTCCAATGACAAAATCTGTAACATCCACAGTTAATTCCCAAAGCCCTATAAGGCTTGAACGACTTGCTGGTGTTTGATTAGAAGGGAAGAGTAAGAAACAGGAAGTATACTGTTCTAGAGTGAAATGTTTTCTTATCATATACTTTGATTTGGGAAATCCCTGCAAGAGAGTTACCTGTGTTTACATTTTCTTTAAAATTGGCTGACAGTGAAAAAAAGTCAAAGCAAAACATGCATCTTATACAGGTGCAAAATGAAAAATGGTTTGTTTAACAATAATTTTTTCTAAAATGTTTATAGTTTTCAAAATGTCATATTTTTTATTTTACCTACTAAATGAACACAGGAGGTATTCAGTTGTGCTACATTCAAATGTTTAATTAATAGAAAGGCAATCACATGATTACAGAAACAGCTCTAGTCCAGAAGGCTTTTGATCATACCTTTAGTCAGCAGACAAATCAAAGTACCTGTGTATATCCTGGTGATGTCTCAGTCACACAGGACTGAGTAGTAGTAGAAGTAGTTCAGCATGGGGGGTTATTCAAATTACGCAAACTAAATATATTGCCGACAGAGATACTGCTGTGTAAAAAGTCTGCATTGAACTGAACTTTTAATAAAACCTTAGTTTTAAAGACTACTTATATTACAATTTTAAAATAAATCATAAACATAACAACAATTATTTTGATGATAATATTAATAATAGTAATATTAATAATAGTAATATTAATAATTATTATTAATAATAATGAGTACATTGACTTTTTTCCCCTATTCTGCTTTCTTTTCTTCTGCTTTTCTTTTCCCTGATAAACTTTTTAGAGCTGTACAGATATTTTCTTTGTTTGGTAAATGTGCTGACTCTTTCTGTCCTAAATTTGCCACTATGCAGCTTCTATGAATTTATGAAATCCCCAGGCTGAGCTGCAATTTTCTAATTCCTTCCAAATTCTAAAATCTCTGCTTTCCATATGGTGTGTAGTCCTGAAATGAACAGAGTCAGGTAAATGGCAATTCACATTGAAGTGGCCGTTGGGTTTTTAAATAATCAGGTAGGGTCCAAATTAGCACAAAGGAACTGCATCAGCTATAACTGCATGATTTGATTACAATTCATATCCTTCTTTTATATTAGCAGCTCTTCGCCCCCCCAAAAAAATGAATCATTCCACTTCCCAGGAATCTAGTCAATCTGCCGTATGGATGGTCTCTGGCTGCTGGACGCTGACAATCTACCATTGTCCATATTGACATAAACTGATGTAATATGAGATACCTTAAGCTACCATAGCAGCTAGCAGCATTGAGTGTGAGCACAAGGACACTTGAACAGATTCAGCCCAAACTGGTTTGGATCTGGAAGCAGTCTGGTGAGTTCATACAGTGACAGGTTACTCAAATCTATTTTATTTCCAGATCTATGGGGCCTGTTGTGTAACTTTCACTTTGCTTGGACAGAATGCCTCCTGGCTTCATTTCTGATTGCATGATACTGACTAGCAACAACTGGCATAAATCAGGAATTTTTCAATCAGAATTTTTTGTCAAAACAGATTTATTCATTGGAACTTTTTACAGAAATATTCCAATGTCAATGAAGCTTGAATTAGTATATAATGGTTCTGTATATAATTCCTCACAAATAAGAAGCGACCTCTCCAAAATAACTAATTAAGCATTTTACACCCCTGGTTAATTAAGTTGCTGGTTTGGAGAAAAAAAAAAATGGTCAGGGACTTAAATCCAGGGTGTGGTCCTATCACTAGGTTCTTTACAGTTTTATATACGGATTGATTTCTTTCTTTTATTTCAGTCAAGTGGATAATGTCTCTCTTTCTTTTCTGTTTAATCTTGAAATGTCATGGATTTAGAAAAATCCATTCAGTTTTAGTCAGAGAATTCTTTAGTTTATTTTGAGAAGGATAACATCTCTTCGATTTGTATGGCCATAGTCTGGGAAAAGACTTGTACAGTACTGTATACATATATATAATACCATGCATCTTTAACTTCAAAGTCTTTTATAAAATTTCCTATGTAACAATATCTATTTACAAATAATAAAATTTTACACTACTAATTAGGATTTGTAAAAATAAAATTAAATGTTTAGACTCATTTTGGAAAGATACACACACCTAGATGTTACCTCTGCTTTTCAAATTGCAGCATACATTCACGAATAATTATTTGGAAATCAACCGAATTTTGCTTCTTCAAATCATTGGCTGCAGCCAAAATTGGGAGAAAAAGTCCTAATTGCTTTAAGTTGCTCATTCTGCTATGATCAAACAACTTATTGTGACAATTGTATGATCTGGAATAGTGTGTAAAAATCCCAGTCACAACCAGATTCTTGGACATACATAGAAAATCCTGAGATGAGAATCTTACAATCCAAGTAATCATTCTGTATCTTAAAACCCAATGATAATGAAAAAGAAATCTGTCTCCAAAAGACTTATGGCATATCTTTACAGCCCATTTTCCAGTATGTCCAATCACCAAGAATGCTTTGTTCAGAGACACTATCAGCCCTCATGGTCTTTGTTCATTTGACTGAAGTAGGAATGATTCCTCTGCACACTGGGGAAGAACTGACAAGAAAAATAAATTCAATTCCTACCCAGATGCAACTATTCAGGTTTCCCATTTCGCTATATTAAAGTCTTATATTCAGAGCAATGGGGCCAGGCCCAAAAATATCTGCTTTTAAACATGTCAGATGAAGAGTTGTTGGGAGAATGGAGAGGAAATTAATCATATTTCCTACATCATATATTATTCTCTATATATAGTCAATATAGTCAAGGTTAGTCTCTGATGTTTAGTGAGAGGGATTTGGCTTTCCCAAAACAAACACACAGACAGAATCCCACAAACTGCGAAACTGGACACATGGTGATTGTTGGTTTTAACTTCATATTCAACTAATATTTTAGCAGCATTAAAAGAAATTCTATTTTCTCATACAGCTGGCCAAGTTGCAAATTGTTTTACAGTCAAGATTTATCTGAACTACTGTGATTTTTACTCCAAGTCCTTCTTCTGTTCTACTCCTCCTTTTTTCCTCCTCTCATTTCTTCTCACCAGTAACAACAACATAAGTGGAACCATTGACATGTTTACAATGATGATCAATCATTTCATGCTTTTTTTTGGGTCACATTTGAAATTTCAGTTTCCGTTCCCCTGAAACCACAGTAACTATAAGCTAGACTTTTTAAACTAGGAAGTCTAGTAATGCTGCTTTTAATGAAAGCAAAGTATATTGGCCCCTAGGTCTAGAGCTTTTAAGTAAGTGCTTAGCATCGAAACATCTATTTATCATACATAAGAGCTGGCAACTGTGGAATGTGTTTCAAAGGCAGTAGCTGTAAATATTTGTTAAAAGACTTTCAGAAAATGCTATCAAAAGGTTTAAGAATAACAGATCTATGTCTCAGCTCTGAAGTAGGCAGGATCCTGTGAAAATATGATGAAAATATATTATTGTAATTCAACCCAGATGAGAAATGTAGGAGAAAAATAACTGAAGAACTTTGACATGAGATTTTTAGTATAGCATTAAAACGTAGTGGACATACACTAAAGCTGTCCAGTAGAGCTTATTGGATCCATTTGTGAGTTTACAGTTTTATAACAGACATAAAATATAAGCACCATTATGCAGTACTTTGTTTGCAACTCTTAAGCACAAGCTCTGCAGTATCTCCATGAATTAGGTGAATAGTATCAATGGAAAAACGCCGACTGACAGCAATGCAAATAAATGAGAATAAAGGGGAGTGTGAATAGCAGAGTTGTAAATTGTTTCACAAAGAAATCCCCTGTTCTGAAAACTAGTTTATTTTATATAAGTAAACAAATCTTGTGCCTTTCTATAAGTGTTCGGAGTTGTATTTTCAATCACATCAATGCTACCTGTTTGCACACAAAAAAGTTAACAACATAATTTAGTTCAACAAAGGGTTTAGCAAGGCAAATAGTGAATCTACTCACCTCTCCTCAGAAAGCTAATAATGAAAGCTGAGCGAGGTGAGAAGCATGGTAGTGACATGATCACAGTTCATATATTAGATCTTGATTTAACAATCTTAGAATAGCATAAATAAGATAATTGAAATAAAATTCATCTGGCAACATGACCTACAACAAACCCTGCCTTTCCATTATCCTTACCTTTATGTTTCACAAATTATTTTTTCCCCAGAGAAAATAAGTATGTACAATAAATATCTAGATTTGTAACTCTATGAAGGGTTATATAAATGATAAGGTTTCCTTTGAAACTCACTGTGTAGTGAAGTATAATTATGGCACAATGGTCACACTAGTATGATTGTATAAACTGAAAATTTAAAGTAGCTTATTTTAGCTTATACTTCCTTTGTATATTTTGGAATCACCATGCTTAAAAATAATTCAGAATTAAAAAAAAGCCAGTAAAACCTCATGGAAAAAAAAGTAACCATCCTGGCAGGTACTGACTGAGAGAGGGAGTAGTATGATATTAACAGAGTAGTGAGGGAACGGGAAACAATTCAGCATCAGCTTGCAAATGCTATTAATTAAGAATAGGTAAGACTCCCACCTACTTCTCTTTTGGATAGTATTTTCCTTTGATTTCTTTCAGGACCCTTTTACACTCTCTGTATTAAATGCTTTGTTTTTACCCTGGGATTTTTATCATTGCTCTCATCTCTCTTCCATCGATCTTCTTCATACCCAAAGAACTTATCTTACTAGTCCCCAAACCAATACATCCTGAAGTTTGCGGGACACCAAATTGTTCATACTCAGAGTCAGATTCCTTTTCTTTGAACTTATTTTTCCACCATATTTAAACACAAGCTGCATTTCTAAAGACAAAGATAATTATTGCTCTGAATAGATTGTTTGGAAGAGGATTGTTTTCAGTATTAACTTAAATATCTTTCAGAGTATATGTGACAATGATGTTCCTACACACACTCAAAAAAAAACCCCAAACCAAATAAAACAAAATAGAATAAAACAAACAAAAAACCAACCAACCAACCAAAAACAAAACAAAAAATGAAACAGAAAAAGATAAAAAATTCTGCCTCTCAAGAGCAACATATGGAAGGTCAAGACCATGATTGAAAATCAGTCTCCCTGTTGATTGCTGATTACAAAACTTGCCGATTAAAACTGAAAAGAGGATTTTCCCCCTCCTGTTTCCCCTACAAATGGAAAACATGCTTCTTGATTTAAATTAACTTTGTACAGTAATAGTTAATGCATTATAAATATAACATAATACCAAAAAATGAGGTTGTATTTTCAGCAAATGTAGATAGTGAAGATCCAGAAATGACAAGATCTGTTACATATAAAAAACAGAAGGAATAGCTGTTACTTGTATCTTTTGTAAACTGCATTATCCTACTCTATCATCTGCGAAAATTTAGAGAAAATATAATCTTTTTTTTTTTTTTTCCTGCTGTCTGAAACACCAAAGTTATTTTCTTCCAGTTGACAAAGCAGTATTTGCAAGTTTGAGACTCAGACTTGGATATTAGATAGTGCAGATGTGAAAGGCATAATTTTGTGAGAATTCTGCTTTAAATGGTGTCTTACCAACAGAATGAGATGAAAGGCATGAACACAATCAGCCTAAGTATTAAAACCTTCTGGATCACTCACCAGTAGAACTGTGTGAGTGGTTACAATATCACTATTGGCTTTGCAGAGTGTGGCTGCCTCCTGTGCAGCAGCCTTAAGGGGGGAATAGAATCCCTTTTGGAATACTCCCTTGTACAAAAAGAGACATCATTCTGGTCTAAATGTGCACATTTACTTTTACAAAATAAGACTACACTGTTATGGCTAGATAAATTCACTTAACCATATGTGCATGTCATTTTATTCTGCTTAAATACCACATGTTTCCCAGTCCTTAAGAAGCAGATTATTCTCATGGAAGACTCTAAATTATTCCATTTGGAGAAAAGTATTCTGTTTTTATAGAGTTTCTTTTTTTTTTTTAACTTAATTATAAGGAAAAGAAGTTATGCAGAAGTTGTCTTCTCTTAAGAAGTGTTTACAGACAGAATGTTACCTGTAAGTTTTGTAGTTTTACCAAGCTGTTAGATGACCTTTCAACTCAAGATCTCAGTAATGTACCTTCACAAACATAATCTACCTGTTACAAATTCTGCACACCTTTAATATTACTGCTTCTTGGAAATAAATACACAGATAAACCATATCCTCAGACAGCCATTTCAAAATTAATTTCAAGAAATTGCAATGAAAGGTACTCATTGAGGTACTCAATGACTTTTTTGCCTCAGTCTTCACTGGCAAGGACTGCAGCCACACTGCCCGTGATGTAGAATGCAAAAGCCAGGATTGGGAAAATGGAGAACCACCCACTGTAGAAGAAGATCAAGTGCGGGACCACCTGAGGAACCTGAAGGTGCACAAGTCCATGGGACCTGATGAGATACATCCGCGGGTCCTGAGGGAACTGGCAGATGAAGTCGCTAAGCCA
>VUYV01000077.1:3495822-3552869 GCA_008711295.1 Anarhynchus alexandrinus | reverse complement strand
CTTCTACAAAGGGGTCACAGCGGCGGTGGACAAGGGAAGATCGACTGATGTCATCTACTTGGACTTGTGCAAGGCATTTGACACTGTCCCACACGATATCCTGGTCTCTAAATTGGAGGGACATGGATTCGACAAATAGACCACTCGATGGATGAAGAACTGGCTGGACGGTCACACTCAAAGAGTTGCGGTCAATGGCTCGATGTCCAAGTGGAGACCAGTGACAAGTGGCGTTCCTCAGGGGTCGGTACTGGGACCTGTACTGTTCAACATCTTTGTCGGAGACATGGACAGTGGGGTCGAGTGCACCCTCAGCAAGTTTGCCGATGATACCAAGCTGTTTGGCGAGGTAGACACGCTGGAAGGGAGGGATGCCATCCAGAGGGACCTGGACAGGCTGGAGAGGTGGGCCCAAGCCAACCTCATGCAGTTCAGCAAGGCCAAGTGCAAGGTCTTACATCTGGGTCGGGGCAATCCCAAGCACAAACACAGGCTGGGCGGGGAATGGCTGGAGAGCAGCCCTGAGGAGAAGGACCTGGGTGTGCTGATCGATGAGAAGCTCAACATGAGCCAGCAATGTGCGATCGCAGCCCAGAAGGCCAACTGCATCCTGGGCTGCATCAAAAGAAGTGTGGCCAGCAGGTGGAGGGAGGTGATTCTGCCCCTCTACTCCACTCTCGTGAGACCCCACCTGGAGTACTGCATCCAGCTCTGGAGTCCCCAACATAAGAAGGACATGGACCTGCTGGAGCACGTCCAGAGGAGAGCCACGAGGATGATCCGAGGGCTGGAGCACCTCTCCTATGAGGAGAGGCTGAGAGAGTTGGGGCTGTTCAGCCTGGAGAAGAGAAGGCTCCAGGGAGATCTTATTGCGGCCTTCCAGTACCTAAAAAGGGGCCTACAGGAGAGCTGGGGAAGGACTTTTTACTAGGGCGGGTAGTGATAGGACGAGGGGGAATGGCTTCAAACTGGAAGAGGGCAGGTTTAGATTGAACATTAGGAAGAAATTTTTCACTTTGAGGGTGGTAAGGCACTGGAACAGGTTGCCCAGAGAGGTTGTTGAGTCCCCATCCCTGGAGGTGTTCAAGGCCAGGCTGGACGTGGTCTTGGGCAGCCTGGTCTAGTGGGAGGTGTCCCTGCCTATGGCAGGGGGGTTGGAACTCAATGATCTTCAAGGTCCTTTCCAACCTAAACCATTCTATGATTCTATGATACTATGAAAGGTACACATTCTACCTCCACCCACTTGAGATCTAACCAGGCTTATGAATGTATATAATTCTATGAGAAAACCCAGAATTAGTATTTTTACTATGCTAGGCAACACAACATACTTATCTTCCACGTAATTTACGGTTTAATGGCAACAGAAAGCAAATAAAAAGTAGGTAGTAAACAAAAAGCACAGATTCAGAATACCTTAGGTCTGTGCTTTTCCTGGAGAGTCTGAATGCTGTACGGAAAAATGTCATATTTTTGTGGGGCATAGTTATGGTTTGTTTTAGAAACATATTCATTTTATTTAAAAAATTAGGAGAGAGAGGATGTGATGTAACTCCATTTCAAACCAATTTGAGCTGTGTAGTATTGCCAATATATCTCTGATGAATGAGGCATGATGAAGTTAAATGAGTTGCCTAAGATTGTATGGTAAGACAACTGACATGGGCAACAAAGGTTAACTTTTTGGCTCAAGTCTACACTCTAATAATGTTCCTAATTCTATTTCCATATCAACCCACTCTGAACAAGAAAAAAAGGATTACAATGTTTAATGCTGAGAGAGAGCAGCAAGGCTTTTAAAAAATAGAAGAGGCTTTGTTCACAGAAACATCTCTTGTATCTGTGAGTGGCTACAAAGAAAATATTTTATAGTAAAAAATTCAATACACAAAGACAGCAGAGTAGGGAAAACAACTTGACAGTATCTCAGGTGGCTGCGTGATTCAGTGCATGACAAGATTCACCAACGGATTCTCTTTTCCTACTTAAACTTTTCTCCCTTTAAAAATTTACTTACTTTCCTTCATGAAGTCCCAATTGTCCTGAGGCCACCTGTGAGCTCGGGAGCTCTGGGCAGCTCTCAGACAGGCTCTCTCATTTCACACTAACTGCAGCTCTATGCTGGGACACCAGCTTCCTGATCATCCAAAGACATGGCTGGCTGAGAACCCCACCCTAACCATTCATGATTCCCTCTCTTATTGTGCTGTATTCTTTGTCTTTTGCCAGCTATGCCAGCACTGCCCCAAATACTGGAGCTTACCTGTTCAGAGGTAGCATACAACCTCTTTTACTGTGGCAAAGTAAGGTACTTTGGTGTGACCTCTGCTGCAGACTTTTGCTGTGCCGGAACACTTAAAATAAGAATTTCCACTCCTCTTTTTCTTTGCTGCCCTTTATCTGAACAGGACGACAATGGGTTCATTTGTTTTGGGGCTTATAGAAAAAAAAAAGCAAAAATAGTGTGATGTGTGTCATGTAGCACAGAACTTTCTCTAGGAGCGGTGTCTACAATCCATACATTCAAAACAGCCCGAAACATTCCACTGGACCTTTCCTAGCTCAGTAGAAGGCAGCCATTGATAAATAATCTTGATTAAGGTGGTATTTCCCACCTAATAAAGCAGTTCGAATAATCACACCCTTTATAGATCTTCATAAAAACAGTACACTCCACAGTAAGTGAAATTTTAAATATTTTTTATTTCTTGGCTTATGAACATATGCTGGAGATAGAGACCAAGCAAATCATGGCTTCATCTTTTGTAAACTGACTTCAATTTCTACTGCTGCAATTGCTATCTTTGCATATCATGCTTCAAAGTCTAAAAGAAAAAGTACATTTCTGGAAGAGTACTGCAGGTAGAAAGCATTTTTGTGAGATTGTCTGCTGCAGCTCATTGTAGCCATCATCACAGAGAACATAATAGATATATAGTATATCTCTATACACTGCAGCATTCTGTCTCCTTCTCTGACCTTATCCTATTATTTTTATATCTTCTCCTTCTAATTTAGATTCAGCCAGTCTATTAACCTGCATACCTGTCTAGACTGCTTTAACCACACACTTGGAGAAGGCAGAATGTCAGAAGGGAATGAGAAGGGAACGCTTTCTCTCCCTGTCTAATTGCATGATGGGATTCTGACCAAGTTGAACACAAATAATAGAGGAGATACCATTTTGCAGTGTCAGCCCACTAATAAATCAGAACAATGAAAGATTATATTAAATCCATTTCTGAAAGTATGCAGAGTTTCAGAGGCCTAGTACAAGTACATCCTCTAAACACAATAGCACAACTTTGCAACCTCCATTGCCCTCCAAAGTGTCTTTCTGAAGAATAGTAATTTGTCTTCAGTTTTCTAGGACATATATTGTATGGTCACTTATTTATTTTAATTGAAGCACAGACTAAGGGTCTTATCTACTGATTGTTCATTAATAAATGAATGATTAAATGTAAGCGTGTAGTTCATACAGAGTAAATGTTAGACCTAGTCCATAAACTAGAATCTCATCCTGCTCCTGATTAAGCTAAATGTCCTCATTTTTACTGTGGTCAAGCAATTACTGTGAGTCTGATTCCCTGAAAACCTGCATGCGTGCACTGTTCCTAGACATATATACACAATGCACAACACTGATGGAAAGAGCAGACATGACTGACTCCATGAATAGAAACCATATGTTTCAAAGAAGTTAAAAGGTTAAGCACTAAGTTCAAATAGAACTTGTAAGACTAGATTTATCTTTAGCTGATAGTCACCAATACATGGTTTTCTTGGTTTAGTTCCCCAAAGAGATGACACAAGACTGGATGATAGATAGAATATTTTTATTTAAGATACCAGTGGATGATCTGATCCTGCCCTGCTGGAAAGAAACAGGCAATTGATTCCAGATCTGCCCATTTCCTAACTCTCTACTGACAGTGCCAGGCAGACCTGTGTCCACCTCTGTTAATGTTGACTGGCACATGTGCTTCATGCATGCTTGGCTACACCTAGAATAGGTTCAGTCCATGCACTGTATTCATATTTTGTTTAATCTGCTATCACAATAGCTTCCTACAGGTAGATACTAGAGCTGGTTACTCACCTCTGACTCTAACATTGCCATGCTGTTCTGTGCAAATCTGTATTCCATTGTAAATATAATGCTTCTGCTGATCTACACTAACAGGGGAATAACCATACCAATTTTAAGTATCCTTTGCTGAAAATATCCTGTCATCAGTGAGAAACATGGGTGTTCATTAGTTTTTAGGACTTAGGTTTGAGGCAGAGTCTTCCTGACAGAGAAATCACAAATCACCCTCGACTTATATGTCCAAGTATGGCAGACTAAGGGTGGTGAATCGTATGCAAGTAGCCAGACGTTACTTACTTCTTTCCAAGACTATTTACAGAACATCTTATAATATCTATCTGTAACAGCTTATCTCTTGTGACTGGTATATTTTATCAAGCTCAACTATAATCAACATTCAGCAATATGATGACAGATTCACTATGTGCTACCCTTAACCCTCTGGCTCAGCTCTGTTTGTAAAAATAGGTCTGACTAAGTGTAATCAGAAGGATTTGTGAACTGGTGTTAATTATGTTTGTCATAATTAATTCACCTGAGGTGTGCTTTCAAATTTGGAAATAAATGAGAAATAGAAAGAAGTGGCTGAGAGCAATGAAGAGGAAACTGACCACTTTGAAATGTAATCATATTCGATACATTGCTTGAGTATAGCAGAAGTGCTCGGTTCCAATCATATTTATGGTTTCAGCTGCCATTTTTTGTTATTAAGTCATCAATTTTTTTATTGCCACCAGGTGAGTAACTTCATCTTATAATAATGAAGTCAGATTTTAGTCATCAGGATCAATTTCTGTACTCCATACATATAGTATCTTTTGTCTGATACACCCCCAAAAACCATAATTGAATGAATGTTAGAATAAATAAAGTCATATTTTTATTTGTAAGATATCATCTTTACCTTGGAGTAGACATTTAGACTAGAATCCTCTGAATGCCCTTGCTAACCAAGTGATTCAGCATGCAAACAGACTGAAGCTGTCATGGTCAGTGAGTTACTGTTGGTTAGATGAGCTGCAATAGCAGATTATCTGTTTCCTTTCAGTACATTTAAGTCAATCAGTTAAATGAGTTTAGAGTAACTGAATTTACTCCACAGCTGAGTGAGGCCTGCAAATTAACCAGACATTAAAGGTGTTATGATGGAATACCTTCACTTATCTTTAATTATTTTTCATGGCCTGGTGTTCCTTATATAGCCTTAGTTAATCATGTCTCAGTAGAATTTCATTCCCTCAGAAAAGACAAGTATAGTCTTTTGGTTTAGAATATCTCCTTTAAAAAGTCATAGAAGTCAACCAAGGCATGACTTTTCAATAAGAACACGCATTTTGTACCACTTCTTTTTCTTCTTCTGCTTTCTTTTCCTGGGAAGGATGCAAAGTAAAAACAAATTCCTGCATCTTCATGGCATCCCATAACTTCAATGAGTTTTTAAATAAAGCTCATTGTAGGATTGGTATCCAGGTCTGTGAAATTTCCAAGAAAATCTGTTGGACATTTAGTGAAAATGTCTTAAAAAAACTAGTGGCAGATTTTTTGCATTTGGTCTTTTTGTATGTATGTTTTGATAATCATATCACTTTGTTCTTTCAAATTTGAGTTGCATACTAGGAATTCATGAAATAGGGCTAAGTGGGAATTTTAATTAGTCTAAATGAGATGTACTTAGACAAACTAATTTTAGATCCTTCCAAAAAACAACAAAAAGAAACAAATCCCAGACTGGCAAGACTGCATGATATTGGTGTATGCCGAGCAATGACCGTACTGCCACTTCTAAAAGAGAAAAACTTGTTATATCCAAATGTAAATACAATTTCTTTATCCTTATTATGAGTAAAAAAGACATCCTTCTTTGAATGCTATATGATAGTTTTGCAAGCTTAAGTAGAGCAATTAAATAGAAATTACATTTTTAGGGCACAAATATATTCACTGCCTAAAATATATTCACCTGGGTATATTGTGTTGTGGTGGGTTGACCGTGACTGGCTGCTATGTGCCTACCCAGCTGTTCTCTCACTTCCTTCCTCAACAGGACAAGGGGAGAAAATATGATGAAAAGGTTGGTGCGTCGATATAAAGATAGGGAGATCACTTACCAAGTAACATCACAGGCAAAATGGACTAGACTTGGGGAAAATTTATTCAATTTTTTCCTAATTAAAATAATTTGGATGATGAGAAACAAAGACAAAAACTAAAACACTTTTTCCTCACTCCTGCCTTTCTTCCCATGATCAACTTCAATCCTTCATTCCTGACTCTTATACATCCTCTCCACCCAGCACAGAATGATGGGGAATGGGGGTCCTAGTCAGTGGACAACAACTCCTCTCTGCCACTCCTTCCTCCTTACACTGTTTCCGTGCTTTAGCATGGGGTCCTTCCCACAGAATACAGTCCTTTGTGAACTGCTACTGCTTGAGTCCTTCCCATGGGCTGTAGTTCTTCAAGAACTGCTCAAGCATGGATCCTTTCCACAAAATACAGTCCATCAGGCACAGACTGCTCCAGCATGGGTCCCCCCATGGGATGTGGCTCCTACCAGAAAACCTGTTCTTGTATGGACTCTTTTCCACAGCCAAAGTTCCTGCCAGGAGCCTGCTCCTGCATGGGGTCTCCATGGGCTGCAGCTTCCTTCAGGGCATGTCCAACAGCTGTGGCGTGGGTTCCTTCACAGGCTGCTCCACCATGGTCCTCCATGGGCTACAGGGGCACAACCTACTTCACCACAGTCTTCATAGAATCATAGAATCATAGAATGGTTTAGGTTGGAAAGGACCTTGAAGATCATCGAGTTCCAACCCCCCTGCCATAGGCAGGGACACCTCCCACTAGACCAGGCTGCCCAGGCTGCTGCTGTGTCTTCATCACAGGCTGCAGGAGAAACTCTACTCCGATACCTGGAGCACCTCCTCCCCCTACTTCTTCTCTGGCCTTGGTGTCTGCAGGGCTGGTGTTCTCATATTTTTCTCCCTCTTCTCTCTCACAGTTTCTACACAGTGTTTTTTACCCTTTCTTCAATATGCTTTCCCAGAGGTGCCACCATCTTGGCTGAGGGGCTCAGCTGTGCCCTGCAGCGGGTCTCTTGGGGCCGGCTGGAACTGGCTGTGTCTGGTTTGAGGCAGCGCCGGCCTCTCCTCACAGAGGCCCCTGCAGTCTCCTGTTGCCAGCACCTTGCTACATAAATCTAATGTATGTGTTTAGATATGATTGTTAATTTTCTTCCTTGTACATGCTTTGATCTCCATGTGTTAAGTACACCTTCTACAACTTTACAAACATTAACATTAAATTATAATTGTATAATATATACTCAGAAATCACAGTCAAGCAACTGTAAATGTCTGGTGTGTCTGTATAAAAATGTTATTCTAACTTATTCCTGAAAAACTAATAAATTCTGTAGAAAATATTTTTAAACTACTTGTTTACTTCCAAATTTTTGGACGTATTTGGTCAAATACTAAGAAGAACCCAAAAGAAATGCAAACCATGTGATATCTTTGGAGGAAAAATGCAGTATATGAAGGGTGAAATAGGAGTAACTAAATAATGCAGCTCAAGTGTTTTAACTGCTCTTACAAAGTACAAGGCAACTTGAGAGTTGAAATAAAATAAAAGGAAGAATCTTTTAAAGGTTCATAGAATTCATTAAATAATAGGTATACTGTTCTTTAAGTTCATATTACAGATATCTGTCTCCCATTTTAATGTAAAACAATGTTATCAATGGAACCTAAGATTGAGGTAACCGAAAAACACACAGCTGCATCATTAAATTACCAGAATTGCAAGCTTCGGTTCATTCCCTGTAGAGAGACAACCACTGAAGTTTTGACCCTGACAAATAATTGCTATTTCCCTGTGTTAACAGGTCTTGAGTAATAAAAAATGTTCAGCTGTAGTCCTAAATGTCAGAGAGGAAATCCCGCATTAGTGATGCAGGTGACATACTTTGTAAGAGATTTAGGAAATCTTGGACTAGAAGAAACAAAAAAAAATGACTTTTGTAATAATCAGGTGTGTTCTTCAGCTATTTTCTAGTCAGCCAAACACATAACAAATCCAACACAAAGTGTTTCCAACCTTAAAATGCAGTATATTCTTTTTTTGTTTGTTTGTTTATTTTTCCCCTCCAAATAACACTCTACAGAAATCAAAACACATAGACAGGTAGGATTCTGTTGCTATAGTTAAGAAAACACACAACAAAATCGCTCATCAAATGCTTTTAAAGAAACAAAACTGCTTTGGAACCAAAAAAAAAAAAGGGGGGGGATATTCACATGGGTTAAGAAATTATGAAGAAAAGATACAGAGAGTAAAAAAGAATTGCTAGGGTGCAGATAGTGTGGATATGATCAGAGAAGACTCACAGGGATTGTAGTGGAAGCAGCTAGATGTAACATATTGAAAAATGATCAGGGTGAGAGAGAGTGAAATAATGATGTTCCCATTGATACTAAATTTCTCAGGATAGTAAAGACAAGAACTAGCTGTGCAGTACTGCAGAAGACCATCACAATACTGAGTGACTAAAGGGTGAATTAAACTCAACATGAAGAGATGCATATTTGCCAAGAAAGGAAATAGAATTTTAAAAATTATTAGAAAGAATCAAACCAAAGGAACAACACAGGAAGCATCATTCTGCCACTTAATAAATCTAAGGTGCAGTGACATTTTGAATACTACCAGCAGATTTTTCCCAGATCTGTCCCATCTCAAAAAAGCATGTTTTAAAATTGGAAAAGGACAATTGCACCTGTAGAAAAGTTTCACATGAAGAATGATTAAACAGAGTAGATTCTTCAGCCTGAAAAAGAAATGACTGAACAGGTAATGATAGATATCTATAAAATAAATGAGACATATAGAAATTGAATGGAAAATGACTATTCACTCTATCCTCTAATACGGTAAGTAAAGCTAGCAGATGGCAGGTTCCAAATAAAAGTTTATTTCTTCACTGAGCATTATGAAGTTGTGAGATTTCTTGCTGCAGTTTCACAGGCTCATAGGACTCTCCAGGCTGGAAGGGAGCTCAGGAGGTCTCTAGTCCAAACTCCTACCAAAAGACCGTTCAGCTCTGAGTTTAGACTCACCAGATGAGGTGAAATTTATAAAGGGAAATTATATCATGGACTATTACACCCACCTACAACACCCCTTCCTCTCTCCTCCCCCATACCCAAAACCTCTGTGACTCTGAAAAGCTCAGAAGTGGTGGTGGGTCTGAGAGTCTTCTAGAGATGGACCACTGTGTGCTTGCTTTTATAATATTTCCTAGCCATGTGCTTTTGATGGAGACAAAAGTCCTGCTATACTGATCTTTTTCTGATCCAGTATAGCCTCTTTCATGTTCTCATGGATGTACTAGTAAAAAGTATGATTCAACAGAGGAATTGTTAAATAAATGAACAATATATTTCCCAAATGAAAAACTAAAAAGCTGTAATTAAGCACTAATGGGAAAGAGGTATATTATAAAGATTAAAGAATGTATATGAGAACCAGGATGCCATTGCCAGTTTTGACACCAAGCCCATGAGAACTGTGTTTTAATTGCCACTGAGACAGCATGCTGAAATAATTGGCTGTAACTGCAGATTCACTTTTTTTTGCGATTTGAACTGCCTTTTTTCATTCAGCACACTGCTTAGATCTGGTTCTCTTAGGTATAATGTGAGGGCTGTAAGCAATTTTAAAAAGTCACTCTGCTGCCAGAGTTTAAACAGGTATTAGCTCAATGCGGCTGTGAATGAAGAAACGGTGACTAACTACTGCCATTTTGCAAGTAGATAAAGACTGCCGTGGTCCCAATCCTGTACCTGCTGAGTTTCAATTTTAATTTCTTTTGGTGCTCAACAGTTCTCAAAAAGAGATCAGTGGGTCAGCGTACAGGTGTGTAGTGATTATGTCCATCTTCGTTCTCAAAAACAGGACATGAGTGAGTGAGAGAATACCTCTCCGCTGGGGGTCACCTCATTACAAGCCTTAGCCTGAAGGCAATCAGCAGTATGTGTGAGCAGCCCGAGGAGCAAATGGGTATTGTCAGGTACATTGTAGTTTTACAGCTAGTGTTCAAAATACTGCAACATTTAAACTCTATGTAACATTCACAAATTTATGCTAAGAATACTACAGTGTAAAAGCAAACACTCAAAAGTCAGACAGAAGTTACGAGAAATAATATAGGTTTTGTTCTAATTTAGCCCCTTTGTACATATATATTGTGTAATTATGTTGTACTTTCATACAATTTTCTGAGTATCCGTGCCTCATTCAGGGTACCTTTCATTCTCTGTACTGTTCCTACACAACATCTTTATCTTCATTATTCAGTGTGCAGCCATATGCCTTGTTTGCTGAATATTATTCAAACTCTGCCTTGAAGGCAGAACTAATTTGTTTGTAGACTTTTCTACGGTATTTATTGCTGATATTACAGTGTGGCACAAACAAATCACTTGATTTTTACAGCACCTTTGGAAAACAAAATGTTATTTTCCTTTATACAGGAAAGCAGAGAAGGTCAGATGCACCTGTTAATTTGGAGTTCCTATTGAGATGTGAATTTTTATACCATGCAACATTATATGGCATTTTATCTGTTCGCTAAAAAGCTCTAATTACATTTTCTCCTTACTGCCCAGACTTCTGACAAATCAAATCCTAAGACTCTCAGAAAGTGAAGGATGGATAGTTTGGTGACCCATAATTTTGATCAACACAACTTTCCCAGAACCATAGGATTCAGTGTTATAAAGGACAGTCTATTTCCACATAGCACCATTTAAACGGCTATGTGTAAGACTTCTTTCTCTCTTCCATCTCTACTTTTCCTGATTCTGTTTACAACTTTCTGAATTCCTACAAATGGTAGTTTCATTACATAGCCTTTGTTCATATCTAGAGCATGTCTATTCTTTGCACTGAATATGTATATGTGATAATGGATTCGGGATTACAAAGTAAAGCACATATACAAGAAGCCGAATTGCTGCAGAAATATCTCAAATCCAACAGTTTCTGACCTTTGAGAGATTTTCTATGATGGTGCAAAGTAGGGTGCAAAGATAGATTGAGGAATCACAGAATCACAGAACTGTTGAGTCCAGAAGGGACCTCTTGAGATCACGTAGTCCAACTCCCTTGTCCAAGAGCAGGGTCAGCTAGAGCAGGTTGCTCAGGACCATGTCCAGTGGGGTTTCAAATATTTCCACAGATGGATCCTCCGCAAGCTCTCTAGTCAACTTTCATCAGTATTTGATCACCCTCAAAAAAAAAAAAAAAAGTATTTTCTTGTGTTCAAATGGAATTTCATGTGATTCTTCCTTCCCTGCCATACATTGATAAGATCTTCTTGTGCCTTCTGTTTTCTAGGCTGAACAGTCTCAACTCTCTCAGCCTTTCCTCATATGAAAGATGCTTCAGTCCCTTTAATCATTTTTGTAGCTCCGTGCCAAACTCATTCCAGGAAGTCCATATCTATCTTGTACTGGGTAGCCCAGAACTGGACACAGCACTCCAGGTATGACCTGAACAACCCTGTGTAGAGTGAAGGATCACTCCTTTGACCTGCTGGTAATGTCCTTCCTAATGCAGAACACTGCATTAGCATGCAGCATCCTAATGCTGGATGCCATTAGCCTTCTTTGCTTGGAGGGGGCATTGCTATCTCATGGTCAGCTTGTTGCCCACCAGGACCTGAAGGTCTTTTGCTGCAAAGATGCTTTACAGTTGGTTGGCCTCCAGCATGTACTGGTGCCTGGGGTGATTCCTCCCCACTTGTAAGACTTTGCATTTCCCTTTGTTGAACTTTATGAGATTCATCTCAGACCAATTCTCCAGGCTTTTGAGGTCCCTCTGGGATGGCAGCACAACCCTCTGGTGTATCAGCCATTCCTCCCAGTTTTGTATCATCTGCGAACTTACTGAGGATGTAATTTGTCTCAGTGTTCAGGTCATTAATAAAGAGGTTAAACAGTATTGGCAACAGCATCTATCCCTGAGGTACACAAGTAGTGACTGGCCCCAACTAGGGGCCCCCATTCATCACAATCCTCTGGGGCCAGTTCATCCAGTTTTCAGCTCACCTCACTGTCCACTTACCTAAACTCTATGTTGGCAGCTTGTCTACAAAGATATGAGAGACAGCATCAAAAATCTTAATAAAGCAGAGGTAAACTACGTCCACTGCTTTTCCCTCTTCCACCAAGCCAGTCACCTCATTTCAGAAGGCTATGAGTTCAGAAGGCTATTGGGTTGGCCAGACATAATTTCCCTGTCACAAATCCATTCTGACTACTTCCAATCACCCTCTTCTCCTGCACATCTTTGGTAATGGTTTCCAGGAAGAGTTTCTCCATCACCTTCCCAAGAACATAGGTGAAGCTGACTGGCCTGTAGCTCCCTGGATATTCCTTCTTGCCCTTCTTGAAGATAAAACTGGCATTTGCTCTCTTGGAGTCTTCCAAAACCTCTTCCAGTCACCATAATCATTAAAAGACAGTTGTGACTAACCATGCAGTGACATCAACCAGCTCTCACAGCACTTATAGATGCAACCAGTCAGGCCCCAAGGACTCATAAATGATGAAATTAAAGAAGTTCAGTATAAACACACCTGCTGATAACAGAAAAATGAAACCTACTACCCTGGGAGAGAACTCCCAGAACTCCTTTAGGTTCTGGATCGTCTGCTCTTCCTTCTTGCCAAAATCCAGACATTACCATTGCTTTCTCCATAATCCAGTTCATGAGCTGAATCTTGTACTATGTATCTGAGGGCTGCACAGAGGACTGACTCTTCAGTTCAGTCATTGCAGACTGGTTCAGGTTTAGAACTGGGGCTGACTAGAGCTTTCATAGTACATAGCAGTCAACTGCTCAGATACAGTCAGACACTCTTTGTCTTATGTGCTGCCTGTATGGTCTTGGTTTTTAAAAATATTTGTGGATTTTCAATTTGGACGTCCTGAATTAGCAATACAGCTATGATGCTGCCTGCCAGAGTTCCCTTTTAGCATGGCTCTAGGTATTTGTATCATGTTCTTAGGCATAACCAGAGGGTATGTGGATGTATTTTAGGGTGCAGAGTAAGCTGAAATTATGTTGAAAGACTAGTCTTGTCACAGGATCATTCTGACATACAGTGTCCAGAGTAGAACCTAGGATAAAGATATCCGCCTTGTGTCTGGGAGGGAATTAGTGAATGTACTTGAGAAATGAGCCACTAGTGTGCATTCATACAATATGACCAAGAGGAAAGCAGGGCATGAGAGCAGAAGGAGAGAAAAAAATGAGTGTCAGACACACTTTCTGCTTCCTTGCCAAATGATTTTCAGTTCCTTCATAATGTCCAGCTCCATGTTCCCTGTATGTCTGGCCCAGTCAGTAAACAGTTCTTCCCATGTTTTGCAGACCCAAACATGCTTCCTTATCTACTCTTCTTTTGCCCAGAAAATTCCAAAAGTTCTATCAAATTCCTTGCACTATGGAGGCACAAGTTAATCGAACCCCATTTGATTCTCGAAGTCTCTGATTGCTGTTTCTTTATTTCATTGTTTGTGGCTCATATTAGTCAAGAACAAACATCCCCAGCTCCTGTACTCCTTAAATTTGGCTCTGATAGCTTTCTCTTTCAATAATGCTTAGTATCAAATAGAGAAACAATATTTCTTCTGATAGCTGGATCCAGTTCAGGTTGGGAACTGGAGCACATGAGGTGTGGACAGGGTCTTAAGGGAATATAAGAGACTAAGAAATTGCTGTTGAAGTATGCAGAGTGGAATTGTTCAAAAGGTTGAACCTGGCACCATATGGTCGGATGTTTGCATAGATGTCAACAAACCAAATCTGTCACAAAGGATAGTTTCATGCCCCAAAGAACATAGAAGTTAGCAGTATCTAGTGAAAGTTTCCAAAAGTTTATAATATTGACAAAAGTCAACTTTTGTCAGCTTTTCTTTCACATATGGCTGAAGTCTACCAATAAAGAGCAAATACTATGCACGATAAAAAGATTTCTGTGACAAACATATAATTTAAATATAAATTACGTTTGACAAAGGTCTAAGCAATGGAAACATTTTCTTATACAGTGTCATGCATCTTTGACACTATCATTAGATACACTTAATCTAGTCATCGAGTGACCAGCTCAAACTGAGATTTCGCTTCTGTTAAAATGGCAAAACAACTCAAGTACTACATCACAGTTAATAATCAGTTCATACTGTTAAAAAAAGAAGAGCTAAGTCAAAGTGCACTGAGAATATGTCAAGATAGATTTTGTGTTCTGTCAGAAGTTCTAAAAAACATTATTTTTATAGATTTTGGTCATAGTTACAGCTGCTGGAGATAAGTTTTTCCCCTTATGAACAGAACTGAATAGCAGGATTAAATGTTTAAAACTGCTACAGAACATCTGCTTAGATCTTTTGGAACTTATAGTGGTGTCAGTCGTTACATTCATGCTGTGTATTTTATTCAATAATAGCCCTTAACAATTAGAAAGACCTAGACCACTTTTTTTCAGCTTTTACTTCTTGCTTCTTTAATTACATTGCCAATATGTTTCTTGAAGCCGTTTTTTTCCCCACTTAACCCACACATAGTGAGTAAGCAGATGAATAAGTATGTTTTCCTTTCCAACAGAAGTACTTTATCTTTAGTTACTTACATTGAACATCACTGTAGTAGTAGATATGTTAGATAAATTAGGATGACCGATAGTACTGTTGAAGTAAAGGGAAGTCTTCTTTGTTAACAAGTAAAGTATCAGTTCAAAGCATTCACTGATAATGAAGTTAAGTAGCCAAACTAAAGACATTTTTCCAGCTTGTCCTAACCACAGGTCAGAAGATTCCTAAGAAGCTTCTTAATCACTGCAAGTACCAGCTGTCCATGCTGCCTGGAAGAAGATGCTGAGGCTTGAATCTAATGGTATTCATTTTCAGTCAAGCAGAAGAAACTTTCTAAGAGCCAATTATGGAGCCCATACCTTAACTCACTGTGGATTGGCTTGCTATTTAACATATTGTCAGTGAATTTACTGAGGACCTGGGGGTATGAGAGAACATGACTCATTGACAAAAGTCTAGCAACATCTGCCTTGTTTTATATATTGTGTGTAAAAATTAGTGTTATCTTAACAGATCAGCTGAGAAAGTCAAGTCTGCACAAATAGGTCTTTTGTGCCACAATATCATGAATTGCAACAATTCTATGAACTGTAAATATTTAAATAATTAGTACAGCAGCTATAAACAATAGTAAAGTATAAATCTACTGGAAAAAATTGACAGGTTTTATTGGTGTATTGATGCACAGTGAAGCATTTCAGGAACAGCTTATTTACTACTTTAACATTAAAGCAAAATCAGGTTTTGATATTAAATCAAGATTGTTGAAGACTTTATTTCTTAATCTGATGAGCTCAGTATTCAGTCTGATTGACAAAATTGCGTACCTGCATTGACTCAGTGAAGTCAGCTCTTTTAGGGGGTACATTGTTGCACAGTCTTTTTCAGTTCAACATATTTTACTGACTCCATTTGCTTTCTTTAACTTTCTGACAATAAGTACTATCAATAGATAAGGCAACTTCTGAGTTGGAGAAAGAGTAATCCCTTAACCAAGTTTCCCAAGGTACTCCACATTGTTAACTGCATATATCATTGTCATGAACCCTTAATGACAATTTTTTATGACTGTAGAGTCCTGAAGAAATATGAAAGGGGAAGAGAAGAGAAGAGAAGAGAAGAGAAGAGAAGAGAGGAGAGGAGAGGAGAGGAGAGGAGAGAAGAGAAGAGAAGAGAAGAGAAGAGAAGAGAAGAGAAGAGAAGAGAAGAGAAGAGAAGAGAAGAGAAGAGAAGAGAAGAGAAGAGAAGAGAAGAGAAGAGAAGAGAAGAGAAGAGAAGAGAAGAGGAGGAGAGGCGATATCTCCCCACCCTCCCGTAATATAGTGCTGTTCTTTTGGAAGGGGTAAATAATATTTGTGAACAGTTAGAGGATGCAAGTCAGACACAATTCCTTAACTAAGAACTGAAGGAAGATGCAGTTAGCGCCATTTAACCAGATCTACACCTGTCAGATTAATTTAATTTGAAATTAGGGGGAAAAAAACCAACAAATCACTACTGATGAAAAAGCAATACTGCTTAAGCTTCCATCTTCCCAGACAATGCTTTCCAGACACTGTCTTGGTACTACATGATTTACCATATATCAAGTGAACTAAAGAAAACCAATGATTATTACATCTTCAAACTGATTAGTTGACCTGGTTATAATCCTTTCAGCACATATATTTCACAGAATCATTACGGTTTTTTACCTTTATTAGCAAGTTTGATTACATCAAAATTAATAATAAAGATTTAAGATTACAGCGTTTGTGATATAGAAAACAAATAAAGGGATACATTAGAATCACTTTGCATATTTTATGCAGGCAAATAAAGGCTTAAAGAACACAATGTTGAAGTAAAAAAAAAGTATATGGGAATTATCATAAAGGTTAGGATACATATGAAACACCTATTAGAATTTGCTTTGGAATTTAAGAAGGATTATGCCATGTTGACATTTTTAAAATCAAGACTGGATATTTTTGAAGATTCAGTTGAGTGAAACTGCTGAAGTTTATGCAGACATTTAGAAGAATCTCACAGTATGGGTTATGCAGATCAGTGATATCACAGTAGTTCTGCCTGGCATTACATTATAAGAATTTCTATGAAGAAATATTAGCACATCTTCAGTTTACAAATATGAAATGGAAAAAAATTTAAAGTCTTTGTATGTCAACAGTAAGTCCAATCCCCATCCCCTTATGTTTTTCCAGAAATGAAGTCACCAGACTATTCATCTTGCTGCTTTAGCCACTTCCTTTACCACCTGTTTTATAATTGAGCTTCAGTTTCTGGAACATTTTCTAAGCAATTGCCTTTATTTATCCAGCAGGACTTGTAGCTGTCGTTCTGTAAACAGAGCAGCATATGAAGGATGCTTCACACAGCACTGGAAAGCACCGACAGCTATAACAGAATTTCACCTGGATTTATAAATACTTTATCTTTTAATATTATGATTTCTGGAATATATATTTTACTAATTAATATTTTAATGACTCATTATAAAAAGGAATCCCAAAGTGTTCAACTGTTTGCTTAAGAGAAGACCAACAACAACATCTGGACAATGCAGAGAATTCAACTATTGCATAGAAAATTTATTTGACAATATTTATGTTCTACTAGCCCAGAGAAGAGATTTAAACTTTGTCTTCTCAGCTTGGCTAGAGATAAAAACATTGTTACCTTTCTGACTGAAAGTGTCTAAACATTAAATTTATAAAACTTCTGAAAGTAATGCTAAGGTCATGCAAGCGTTTCTGATAAATTACCACTTTAAACTTACAATATTTAATTGTAATAGAAAGTTGAGGATGTCTTTTATATTTGTAGCATAGTAATATATAATTCCATAAGGCTTCACCAAGGACAAATAGTGCTTTGGTGAACTGTTACCACCAAGTAAGAGTGGTATTCAATGATGGAGTGACTGCATCAGTAGACAAGGGAAGAGCTACTGTTGTCATCTAGCTGGACTTCTCTAAGGTTTTTGATATGGTCTCCAACAACATTCTTGCCACTAAATTTGGAGAGATGTGGGTTTGATGAACAGACTGTTAGACGGATAAGGAATTGGCTGGATGACTGAGTCCAAAGACTTACAGTCAATGGCTCAATGTCCAAGTGGAAACCAGAAATGAGTAGTGTCCCTCAACGGTCCAATACAGGGACCAATACTACATAATATCTCTGTCAGTGACATACACAGTGGGCTCAAGTGCACCCTCAGCAATTTTGCCGATGACATCAAGCTAAGCGGTGCAGTTGATAATGCTAGAGGGAAGGGGTGCCATCCAGAGGGGTCTGGACAGGCTTAATTTATGAGCCAATATGAACCTCATGAAGTTCAACAAGGCCAAGTACAAAATCCTGCACCTGGCTCAGGGCAGTTCCCAGTATCAGTACAGACTGGGGGTGAGTGTATTGAGAGCAGCCCTGAGAAGGACATGGGGGTACTGGTGGATGAAAAACATCCATCTGCAAGAACATTACAATATGAACATTTAAAAAATATTAAGTGGTATTATTAAAACATGTCTTGGTCAGCCTAGTCAACTACCATGAACCTATTGTATACATGAAACAAAGACAACATTTTACAGAGTGACCATGAGGAAGAAACTGACTTTTAGTCGCCTCAAAGGAGTTATTAACTGTCATGGCTGGTCTCAGATATGAGACTTTAATCAACCCCATCTGCTACATAAGGCCGAATGGAAGACAGCATTATGCATGGAGGAATGTTATGAAGTCACCCAAAAAGCAGCAGCTTTACACTTTACAGCCAGGAGTTGTTTAGTAGACAAATATGCGGAGATGATTATTAGTATAACAAAGATTTTCACATAGCTATGGAAGGTAAATAAACTTTTCACTAAGTAACCAAATGGCTAGACAGTCTCTTACCTAAGGAGACACTAGAATGAGTTTGGGGGCAAAAGATTAAGCTCCAGCCTCCCTGGCAAACTTCCAAGTGGAGACTGACTCAAAAGAGCTAACATGTGAGAGATGAGGCTTATGGCAAGTCTAAGACCCTGTCTATCACACTGTCAGGAGGGAAACAGAAAATCAGTTAAGTGAAGAAAAGATTAAAAACAAGCATGGAATTTTCCTTTCTCCCACCCATTTAATACCATTAAAATTTAAATGGCAGAGTACAGAGACCAGCTGGAGGAAGCCGGAACTGCTTATCGTTTGTTAGTATTTTTTACTGTACCATATGTAATCGAGAGTTGCCATTTTCTCTTTTATCATCCAAGCTGTACATTTCACACTGTTGCCTTTCTTGCTATCCCATCTGCATNGTCCTTGACTTTTTCTGCAGCTGGAAGATGGAGGAGGGGAGAAGCTGGTCCTGCTCCCAAGAGTGGTGTAGCACTCACAGTCAACTCAGACCTCTTCATTTATCAGGTGATTTTGCAAAAATGAAAGTGTAGAAAACAAAAAGAATAGCCCATCACAAAGAATGCTACCAGCCTATTCTTTCAGTCTTCTGCCATGATGGGACATATCAAGTTCCCTTTCAATAGAAAAAGGAAAGACATTAGGACTAGAAAAGATGCAAAAGAAATATTAATCAGATTCTGAAAAAGCATGCAATAGAAGAATGGTGGAGAGCACGTATGTGGCACTTACAGGTTTAGACCCATGTACACTTAGACATGAGTTTAAATGCTTAAAAAGTATGGCTAGCATGGAGGGACTTTCTGTAGAATTTGTCAGTTAATTCAGCTCCTTGTGTCCAGCTTTCTGAAGGAAAGAAGAAATAACCTGGAGAAAAAGTATGGAACTAGGAGGAAAATAAAGCTGTTTGTTGTTGTTTTAGTAGCCATAGCCACGATGTTGTGCTTTATAGTCCCTTTTTTTAAGGAAAAAACAAGTCTGATGTCTCATTTTCTTGGTTTATATCTTTCTCTATATAGCCTAGCTTCAGATTCATAGAGCTGAGCCCACTGTTCTCCAAAATTATAGTTTTCCTCTGAGTCATGGAATTCTTTAATTGGCTGACAACGGGGTGGGACAGAAGGAACATACTAAGTTTAGTAAGTAATGAAGAAACACAAAAGCTACTGATAGCAAAGTTGGAAAAAAAGTAGTTCAATACACACATTAATAATTTGAATTCTGCCTAAATCTCCTTGTTAATATTACTTTGTCAACAGTATTGTTGTTAGCTTTTTCCAGTTAAGTAACCCACTCTGTACGTCTTTTGCTGTCTGACTAATGCACATTTCTTAGGAATAAGGCAGCATTGTCTCTAGTAAGTAGTGGAAGTTTCTGGAACTAAAAAATACATGAAAACATGTTAACTTTGACAGAGTTATTTATTGTCAGTAAAAAAAGTTATTATAAAATCAGATCTGAGAAGTTAGATTCAGTTTTCAGTGAACAGAGCTAGTTTTTAATTAATTCATTAGTTCATCCCTACAGTTGTTAAATAAAAATTATATAAACCAAAAGAAAAATGTAAGTCAACTATCTTTACTGATAAAATTCAAAGTCATGATGAACAATAGAACAAGTAAGTTCCATCATGTTTCTGTTTCCTGCATGACAAATATGACAGATGTTGGACATTAACATGCCATTAATATTTTTTGAAAAACAAATCTAAAGAACAATGTTTTACTGATTCAGCATAACCACATTTGTAATTACATCATAGTCAGAATGGATTTAAAGCTAACATAGCCTTACAAATACACATGAGATATTTTAAAGTCAAAACGACTTACCCTTATAAAGCTTCTTATCAAAAGTAGGTGCCAAAGCAACTTTATTAACCTGGTTTAAGTTATCAGCTTCTCACATTGCAAAGTTTAAAACCGCGTTAACAATCCAGTCACCTCCTAAATCAATTGTAAAACATCCACGTCTTTCTATCTACATCAATTACCAAAGCTGCTAACTCACCAAAACTCATTAAGCCTTACTAAATTCTAACTCTTCTTTTAATAATTTAATAAAAATAATAAAATTTAATTTGTAGCCTTGCCCCCCAGGTCAGGGAAGCAGCAATATCGCTGTTTATACATATATAATCTATATTATTTTATTCCCAGGTCTCCTTCACAAATATTGCAGCTGAAGAGTAAATGGACCTTCTCTGTCACTGTTTAAAACATGCTGTAGCCCAATTTGTTTCTGATGTTTTAATTCTAGGTCTCCAGCCCACATAAAAGGCAATATAAAAAGGCAATACCAGTCCAGCTAGATTTCTCATGAGCATACAGTTCCTTACAACATGTAGTGACTGAGGTGTTAACAGCTGGCTGTTATTACGCTCCCCTTTAGCTATGTGTCATGGCTTATGAAATCTCAATCCCATTAATTTTTAGGGTAAGATACCAAAAGGAGAAGAAAGAAGGTTGGCTAGCTTTGCACTCATCCTCTTAACTCCTATTAGATTTCGGTGAATCCATGAACTAAACTAGAGTCAATAAGAAACTTATAGCTGCCTGGACTTGGGCAAGTTGCAGGTATTTCTTCATTCTTCTAAAAGTTTAGTTACAGAATTTCTTACTGTGTTTAAACATTTAAGTTAATTGGCTTAAAAATACTAAATTTGATGGATCATCCTTATTCACTGTGCTTTTTACTCTGGTTTTTCCCTGTTTTTACTGCCCTGTTTTGCATTGTTAAACCTTTACTCAAAGAATAAGAAATTATTTACTTTTCTGCAGAATTATCCATGGTCTAATCAGCAATGTTTCCAATTGTGTCTGTAACTCATTGCCATCATTTTTGTAGGACAAAAAGTATTTTATTTTCTTGTGTAAAAAGCACCTTGTTTTTCTTAATTAAATTTGGCAGCACATACATTTAAATCCAAAAGGTTTAAGATGACTCAGGTCTATCCTGTTTTATTTAGGTTCTTATACTAGACCAGTAAATTGTCCAAGCACATACAAATTTAAAATGAAACTAGAAAACTAACATTTGTTATGTAGAATTTCTTTCTACCGGCATTTACTGATGAAAGAATGTAAACTTCCTAGTCTAATTTAAAGGAATGAATATTTAAATATATGGTGTATGCTTTTCCTTATATGCATGAGACCAATAATTCTCTTCTTAATGTTACTCTAAAGTAGTTTTAAAGTGCTACTTTAAAGTGAGAGTTTTCTCCATCAATAAACAAATCCTACCCTCCCCCCCTTAATAATTTCCTGTATTAAAATTCAGAAAATGAGTATATCACTGTGGATCCAGAGATATGATTTTAAAATAATTAAGAGTCATTAATAGAGAAATAAAAGACAATGTTTTTAAAGCATTACTTACTTAGTATTGCCTTTATACTCAACTAAGAAAAGAGAAATGAGGGTGTAGGATGTTATCTAAAGAATGAGTATTATATATATATCATGGTCTGCCTGCATAGTCTATGAAAACTTTCCTTGTAATGAGTCTTAAATGACAGGTTGCTCACTGATAGCTAGGGAAAAAACAGAAAAAAAAGGAAGAAAAGAAAAAAAAGGAAAATAAAGGAAAAAAAAGGAGAAAGAAATCTTCCAAAAACCAGAAGACACTTTAAATTTACACATACACAAATAAGTAGCTATCAGATGGCTGGGGAAAAAAAAAAAAGATGCAATCAAACCAGTTATTTTTATTTATAAGGTTGCCTAGTTAACACCATTACTCTTTTTCACATTTAGCCACCTATGTTAGAAGTCCCAGACTTACGTACGCTTTGGTCATCCTGCGTTGGGAAATCTCTGCAGATATTGTATGACAGAAAATATTGAACCATCAACAAATCTTACACTTACTGGCCTATTTCCTTTTTTGACACTCCACCACTTCTTTCTTCTCTTCAGACATAATTATTAAGGAGGAGGAAGGAAGAGATAATTATGATAATTAGTGGCCATCTGAAACTGATAATTTCCCGCTTTTGTGTTTTGTTTTGTTTTTTAGACCATGGACTTTACAAAGCTTTCCCAAAAATATTTTGATAGAAAAGCTCATGTGTTCCTCTGATTGTTAGATTCTAGATTTTTATTGTTCAGTTTGCAGTTGGTAAATGATGCCTTAATTATAATCAACAACTCTAACTTATGCATCATTTTTCTTATCACATAATGTACGTGTCGTAGACGTGAGGCCCATTTGTCCTGATTAGTCACAGTTTTTTAAAGAGGCTATATATTTTTCTAAGCCTGTCTGCACTGTAATTCATAAACTGTCAAACAAATCTTTTTCCACTTTGTTAAGGCCTTTGCCCTCTCAGATTGTTTTATTGCAGAAGTACCAAATTGAATCTTGCACATCTGAAGTCATTTCAGGCAGAGGGGAAAGCTAGACCTTTCCATAACTTCCTTTGGAATATTTGCTGTAACTGTCTTCATCTTTATGAGAAAGAGGGAACATTTCTTAATGCAAAGAGATATGAAATGAATGTCTTAGGTGATTTCTTTGAGCTTATTTTTATCATTATGTGAGAACAGATATGGAACTGGTTAATTTAAGTTCTAGTCAATTATTGCAATAAAATAATAAAAACTTGAAAATGTGGTAGAAAGAACAAATTCTCTACAGCAGTTTTTCTTTTTTTTTTTTTCCCGAAAAGATAGCAGAAATAGTTCTATAGATTGTTTATCTCTCTAGAATACAGGAATAACTAGGACTGTTGGTGTATTTAATTTACAGCAACTATCCATTAACCATCCATCTTTCCAGAATTCCTATTATAAATACTTTTGGCTTCAAAGTCCTCAAGTCAGGCCTTTACTACAATGGTTTTCTTTAATGCCATCTCTATCATTATCAGCTTTATGTTCTCTTTGTTTAACCATTTGATCTTCAAGTGAATTGGTTGCAAAATAACTTCAAAAGAAAGAGTTTTCTTTTAGAATTTTTTCCTTCCTGCATTTGCTTATAACTTTACCTTCAAGACATCTTGAAAATTGAATTCATGGTGAGAAGCCAGAATAAACTCAGACATCATGATGTGTAAAAACTGCAAATGGCATTTCTACATTATCCTACTTTTAAAGTTAGTTTTAAAAAAAGTCCAAAGCAGCTCTGAGCTGCTTTGCAATATACTTACCTGCACTCACAATTACCCAAAGCTTTATCCTCTTTTTTTTCTTTTTTTTTATTGATCTAAATCGTATAGATTTACAATTTACTCTTATTTACAAGAATGCAAACACATTTAAATTTAATTGCAAGGGATTGGAATAAAGGGAAAGAAAAGGTGATTCAATTTACTCCAATCTTAGTGTAAAGTAGCTACATGTTAAAGTAATAAAATATCTCCCCTTCAACTCACTTTTGAAAAGCAACTTCTCTCTGCAGAAGGGGGATTACTAGGTGACTTTTGTGGAAGTTCATCTATAAAGTGTAGTATAATACAGAAGATTTTGTGATAACATTTAATAGTAATGCAATGTTATTGCAGTCAACATGTGCAACCTGAGATGGTTGCAAAGCACTAGCAGAGAGAATTCATGGATACCACTCGGTATAAGAGTGGATGCTATGACCCTGGTTAGATTTGCAGGGAGCTTTGACAGAACTGGAGGAGTTTCAGGGCATTTCTTCCTGGGCATATACACAGGATCATAGAATCATACAGTATCATAGAATGGTTTGGGTTGAAAGGGACCTTCAAAGATCATCTAGTCCAACCCCTCTGTCATCTTTCACTGGATCAGGTTGCTCAAAGGCCCATCCAACCTGACTTTGAACACTTCCAATGATGGGACAACCACAACTTCTCTGGGCAACATGTTTCAGTGTCTCACCTTCCTCATTGTAAAAAAATTCTTAGTGCTAGAGAATGGTCTTATGCACATTCAGTTTACTTCTATGGGCAGCACACTGATTCTCAAAGCACAAACATAATCTGAGAATAAACAAAGTTAGTTTAACAAAAATGAAAACCACAAAAAGAACCTTATAAGTAACAGAATATTCCATTGCAACATTAGGTTCTCAACAAAGTTTTAAAGATCAACAAGGGAATTCTCAGTAGAAATAAAAAACTCCATTATAGTACTACAAATCACTATGAAAATAGTTTCTTGTAACAATGCCCGTTTGATATCACACATATGAAATATTCTAGGACTTTCATAAGAGGTCATGTACCAAGAAAAAGAAATACTGGAAAATGTTTCTAGGAATGAAAATAAGCTATCTATAAGAATATGCAGTATTCCAGAATTTTCTAACAGTATGATAGTATTTACAGGCAGATGTTTTATACACTTGCACCACATCATTAAATTTATGGTAAATCATATCCTGACAAGACAACATCTAAATGGCATAAAAATCAATATGCAATTAGTTCCTGACCTTTTGACATCAAAAGGAAGGCTTTATGTAGGTGGTGAATGACTACTATTGATTTGATTTTAGTTCCAATATAAATGTACTTATTTAAAACTTATATATAGGTTATTTACATTAGTATTTTTCCAATTTTCATTGCCAGTTCCATTTCCATATTAGATTTTATGGGGTAGTGCAAACCTGCAATTATTTGTTTCGTGGCAGTACTAATGACTTTAACAAAAATCAAGTATCCCATTGTGTTAGATGCTGTAGGAACATATGCGAAGAAGCAACTCTTGCACTCAATTTGGATGTTAAACTTTTTAATGACAGGAGAAGGGAACACAACTAAGCCTATGTCAACATTTAGTTTTACTGTCCAAGGCTGTTGAGATTAAATTAAACACTACCAGAAAATGCAAAAATGCAGCTTAGCAAAATATCAAAAATTTTTCACCCTCATAAATGATACCCAGTAACACTAAACTTTCCATTAGATATCACTGACTACAAAAATGAAACTCCTTGCCAGCTATTAACAATCAAGGGTATTGTTCTTGACATAGGCAGTGTTGAAATGAGGCATAATGTTCAAGGCACCCATAAACTTATTCCCTTTGAACAGGTGGAGGCATTACTTTCCCTATAGTTCGTGGACTTTCGTCATCACCCTATATCAAAACTTTAATTCAAGCAAATTCAGCTCATATCCAACCAGTCCCTCTGCCCTTCTTTGTACTCTAGTAAAAACAAAAGGAAACTTGAAGCTCAGACACATATAAATTCTAGAAGAGAAGAATTCAGAAAAGCATTTGCATTACAACTTGCCTCTTGAATGTTCAGAGTTGTGAATACATGAGTCCCAGAGATATAAAAGCACACAAGTATTATTGGGAAAAAAAACCCCAGCATTTAGGTAGTTGCTTAGATCATTTAGATAGCTGTCACTATATGGACTTGTAATTCAGTTTCTCTGGAAAAGAAAAGGATGTTACAGGATTTCTCTCTGCTGTATTTTCTTGTAACAGTAGTTCATGCTTTAAAAAGTGTGAGACAGAATCCTAGAATGGCTTGGGTTGGAAGGGACCTTCAAAGGTCATCTAGTCCAGCCTCCCCTGCAATGACAGGGACATCTTCAACTACATCAGGTTGCTCAGAGCCCTGTCCAACCTGGTCTTCAATGTTTCCAGGGATGGGGGACCTGTAGACCCTCTGGGCAACCTGTTCCAGTGTTTCATCACCCTCATCATAAAAAATTTCTTCCTTCTATCTATTCTAAATTTACCCTCTTTTAGCTTAAAAGCATTACTCCCTGTCCTGCTGCTACAGGGCCTAATAAAAAGTCTGGCCTGTCTTTCTTATAAGACCCCTTTAAGTATTGAAAGGCTGCAACAATGTCTCCATGGAGCCTTCTGTTCTCCAGGCTGAATAATCACAACTCTCTCAGCCTTTCTCCACAGGAGAGGTGCTCAAGCCCTCTCATCATCTTCATGGCCCTCCTCTGGACCCATTATATCAGGTCCATGTCCTTCTTGTACTGGGGACCCCAGAACTGGATGCAGTACTCCAAGTGGGGTCTCACCAGAGTGGAGTAGAGGGGCAGAATCACCTTCCTCAACTTGCTGGCCATGCTTCTTTTGATGCAGTCCAGGATGTGGTTGGCTTTCTGGGCTCTAAGCACACATTGCTGGCTCATGTCCAGGTTTTCATCCACCAGTATCCACAAGTCCATCTCATCAGTGCTGCTCTCAATCCCTTCATCCCTCAGTTTGTATTCACACTGGGGCTTGCCCCTACCCAGGTGCAGAACCCTGCACTTGGCCTTGTTGAACCTCATGAGGTTCACACGGGTCCATTTCTAGAGCCTGTCCAAGTCCCTCTGGATTGTATCCTGTCCCTCAGGTATGTCAACCACACCACTCAGCTTGGTGTCATTCACAAACTTGCTGAGGGTGCACTTGATCCCACTGTCTATGTCATTGATGAAGATATTAAATAGTACCGATCCCAATACGGAACCCTGAGGGACACCACTTGTCCCTGATCTCCATCTGAACGTTGAGCCATTCACTGCTACCCTCTGGATGCAACAATCCAACCAATTCCTTATTCACCAAATAGTCCACCCATCAAATCCGTATCTCTCCAATTTATAGAGAAGGATGTTGTGGGAGACTGTGTCAAAGGCCTTAGAGAATTCCGGATAGATGACATCAGTAGCTCTTCCCTTGTCCACTTATGTAGTCATTCCATCATAGAAGGCCACTAGGTTGCTCAGGCACAACTTGCCCTTGGTGAAGCCATGCTGGGTGTCTTGAATCATGGGATGTGTAGTTGCTCACTGCATTTATGTTCCAATTTTTTTGGTCCCTTCTGCCTATGGCTGTGTGGCCATAGTGTAAGCATCAAATGAATGTGAGGGAAGACTGGCAAATTTCTTTTTCAAGTTTTTTTCCAAGTTAATCAGTTCATCTTTTTAAACCCATTAACCTGTTAATACCTAAAATTTTATAAGTTTTATCATAGAATCATAGAATGGTTAGAGTTGGAAGACACCTTGAAGATCATCTAGTTCCAACCCCCCTGCCATGGGCAGAGACACCTTCCACTAGACCAGGTTGCTCAAAGGCCCATCCAGCCTGGCCTTGAACATTTCCAGGAATGTGGCATACACAACTTCTCTGGGCAACATATTCCAGTGTCTCTCCACCCTCAAGTAAAGATTTTCTTCCTAATATCTAATCTAAATCTATCCTCTTTCAGTTTAAAACCATTACCCCTTGACAACCCCCCTTCTACTGTCTCATAACTGTGAGGTAAGTTACAGCTTAACAGATAACTGAAAATTTCTTGGCGGTATGTAAAGACCAGGTCTCGCAAGAGTATGTATACCAAAAGGCATCCTGGTCTATAGTGTATGTGTTGGATCCTGATGTTTGTCAGAATGGAACACGTTGCTGCATACAACTTTACAGGCTTAGTCAACCCTAAAAACAGGTGTATCTTGACGGGGGCAAGGAATTAATAAGTGAATCTGTATTCCAAACTCCCCCAAATTCGGATAGCTACATTGCCTCCCCAGGAACTATCCAGTCTTGATGACACTCTTCTGCTGCAATGTACCAGACAAAGAGAAAAATTGTACAGAGTTGTAGCATAGAACTGTTCACTTGCCCTACCAGTTATCTTTATTATCACAGTTTGGGATTAGGAATAAGACTGCTCATTAAAGACTTTATTGCAGTGAAAATCCAACATCTTCAATACCAAGAAAATTCCTGCTCATTTCTTTAACAGCTACAAACCTTTTTTAAAACAGGGAGCAAGGAAAAGAGAAAAATAACTTTATTGCCTGTGTGCTATGGCTCAGTAAAGCTTATTGCTTTTGATACTGCTGCTCTTACTGACCTTTCTGCTTTTTATTTGTTTTCTTAATTTATCCTTTTTACCACTTTCTGTCTTTCTGTGGTGTTGTTTGCACATTGTCATATGCTTCTACAGTATGAAAAAAAATTTGCAACATTATTTTTCCAAAAGTGGCAATTTGTGGCAAAATATCCTGTACAGAATTAGAGACCACATTCAGTTTTTGCAAATGTTGTATTTTTTCTTTTTTTTTTTTGCTAGTCCATGACCCCAAATATATAAATGACACTGGATACCCAGACTCCAGTTTCCCACATGGATTTCCAGATTTCCCAGTAACTGGGATATGAGGACATGGCAGAAAAAAACTGACAGGGCAGAATCTGTTAAAAAAGAAAAGTCTTAAAATCTGAAGATTGTTTCAGAAAGGAACTTGAATGAGTAGCAAGGCTCTTTTTAAAATTTAGTAAGTAAACTTTTCTTGTTTATTAGTTTTATTACTTGTGTGACCTTTCATTTTGAAACAGGAACAGTTAGCAAATCTGTGCAGCTTACTTCAGCTGAAGATTCCTAAGCCTTTCACTGAAAATCTGGATGATTTTTTTCTGCTCTACAGGATATTACAATGTATAATTTGGCAAAGAAAAACTTAAATGTTTTACTGGTCACCTGCTGATCAGTAATTAACTTCATATCCTCCCCTCTGCTTGACGCAATAGGAGAATATTAATTTGCTTGTGAAGGAATGCTGACAATTTGCCTGACTCCCCACCTATTTTTATGAAAAACATACTTCAGAAAGAACAATAAGTCTCTCCTTCCTGGTGTGCTAATATTAGCCAGGGTGATAAGAAGCCTGAGCATTATAAAAATGTCTGCCACTCTACTTTCACTAATACTTCAACCTTTTCTTTTAATCTGAGTAACGTCTATCCCTCTGTTTTATCTTCCAATCAAAGTATGAAATCCTGAACTTTCAGATTCTGGACAGGATGAGAAGTGCTTAAGCACCTCAAAAAAAGCTTTTAAAAAAGGACCTGACAATTTTCTCACCTGCCTGGTACTTCAAGTGTGAATTCTTATAATGTAAAACAATGAGTAATTATTAATATCTTCCAGTACTGCCTCATATACAGACTTCTTGTCTTTTCCTTTTAGGTTTACTGGGCAGAAATAAGCATACATGACTGCAAACTTTGAATCTGCTCTGTGCCAAAGTGCAGGCAATATGACTAGTATATCTGAAAAGTATAAACTTTGAATATATATCTTGCACCACGTGTCTGTATGTGTGTAGTAGACTATGCATGCCAAGAGGAGGCCTGGATAGAAAAGAACACGTCGTGGTAGATGTATGGATCTGTGGTAGCCCTATTATACAGAGATGAGTGAGGAACTTTCGTCCTCCATTTCTCTCTTCAGGATCACCTTGGTCTGGGATACATCAGTGATGTGGATATGCAAAGACCCGTTCCAAACCAAAGGCAGGTTTTCTGGCTGTGGGGATCGGCGTTCAGGAGTCAACATTTGCAAGCTGTCCTATGAATGAAGTGGCTCTTTTATCATCATATTATCTTCAATAAATGCAATTATTTGCAAATATCACTGCAGAATTACTTTCACACTTTAGATTAAATCTTGATTTTATCTGAGGTATTAGTGCTGAAAAGCTAAATCGAAAACGAGCAGCATGCTGCAGAGATGAGAAGATGTCAAATTTCATGAATCTTCTTGTAAAGACTTTTCTTTCCCCAGGAGAATTACCTTTCTCTTATCTTAAACAAGTGTGAGTCAACTATTTATTTGGGAAAAGAGGGTGTTAATGTGTTCCTTATTGAGGAAAGGATTGTATGAATCTTTCTCAGTCCACTGGTAGGTACTAGAATACATAACATGTCTGAAAGGCACTCTCCTGCAGTATTTTCAATATCCAGTCAGGACCTCCTTTCTCTTTAGGCATTTCTTACACTTCATCTAGTCCATTATGTGTTATATATGATTTCCTCCAGTGTTCCCATAAATAAATACAGTATCTCACAATTGTGCTGGTTTTGGTTAGGGTAGAGTTAATTTTTTTAATAGTAGCTAATATGGAACTATGTTTTGGATATGTGCTGGAAACAGTGTTGATAACACAGGGTTGCTTTAGCTACTGCTGAGCAGTGTTTACACAGAGTAAAGGCCTTTTCTGCTCCTCACATCACCCCACCAGCAAACAGGCTGAGTGTGCACAAAAAGTTGGAAGGAATCACAGCTGGGACAGCTGACCCCAACTGACCAAAGGGATATTCTACACCATATGACATTATGCTCATCAAGAAAATTAGGGGGAAAGTTGGTAGGGTGACCACTGCTTGGGGACTGGCTGGGCATTGGTGGTTGGTGGTGAGCAATTGTTTTCATCTGCATCACTTGTCTTTCTTGGGTTTTATTTCTCTCCCTTCATTATTTTCCTTTTCATTAAAATTTATTATTATCATTATTATTTTATTTTATTTTAATTATTAAACTGTTTTTATCTCAACCCATAATTTTTCTGACTTTTACCCTTCCAATTCTCTTTCCCCCATTCTGCTAAGGGGGGAGTGAACAAANCACCATATGACATTATGCTCATCAAGAAAATTAGGGGGAAAGTTGGTAGGGTGACCACTGCTTGGGGACTGGCTGGGCATTGGTGGTTGGTGGTGAGCAATTGTTTTCATCTGCATCACTTGTCTTTCTTGGGTTTTATTTCTCTCCCTTCATTATTTTCCTTTTCATTAAAATTTATTATTATCATTATTATTTTATTTTATTTTAATTATTAAACTGTTTTTATCTCAACCCATAATTTTTCTGACTTTTACCCTTCCAATTCTCTTTCCCCCATTCTGCTAAGGGGGGAGTGAACAAACAGCTGTGTGGTGCTTAGTTGCCAGCTGGGGTTAAACCATGACAACAATAAATTGGAAAGCAATGTTCGTAAGCTATTAGATAGATAATTTATACCCAGTGGTCTTGAAGCTTTTTAAATTAAGAAGCAATTGTAAGAGTTAAGATATAGGGAAAATAAAATGTACTGTCTTTTTTTAAACACTAAGGATTGACTCATAAATGGAAGATAAACTACATTTTAAATGGTATTTTGAAACAGTTAAAGTAAAACTATCCTGTATAACTGGAAGGTGACTAGACACTTGCTATGTTTTAACTGACAAATAAATTGATCTAAATCAGAAAATGTCTGGGATGACATTTTAGGTTTCTAGGAAGCATTTTAAAGAAACCTTCCCTGAAGACAAACACAACGGTTCATGTGATCCAATTAGAAGGAAGTTTATGTGTACAGTGCATATATTAATAAATATGTAAAGATATTATAAAATTATGTTTCTTACATAAATAATATAAGCCTCTTCAGTGGAAGAAAAAAACATAGAAAAAAATCCTTCAGAAGAAGGGAATTTAACATAGAAAATTTGATCCCTTCTAAAAGACTATAATCTTCAAGGTTTGAGGGAGGGGTGTTTTGGTTGTTTTCTTTTTTCTTGCCTTTTATGTGTGTGTGTGGTAGAAGCCCACGCTTCAAGATGTAATTCCTTTGCATTACTTTGCCTCACCTATAGAGACAAGCTTAAGTTTATTTTTTTCCTTCCACAGCTGTGTGGTCTGTGACCATCAATAGAACAGATTCAGATTCAGTTTTTTTGAAACTGTTTACAGGCAGTTTATATTGCATTATCATCTGTTTGTACCTTCCTACTTTTTTTCTGCCAACTTTATATATTCAGTTGTAGCTAAGTATGATCTAGTTTAGTTCTAATAGTTTCAATGTAAAGCCTTTCTGAATACAATAATGAATGTTCCTCTTTTTAAAATATCTTGCATACTTTCTTAGTCTAGGTTTTACCTAGTAGTGTAGGCCTTACCAAGTAGTGTTGTAGCTAACCATCTGAGTCACTTAGTACTAACACTAGTTATACTTGATAAAAGCAATTTGAATATTTCTAGACATGATTACAAAGTTATTTATGTGGTAATCTAGGGCAGACACTATTACTAAACTAATTTTTTAAAAAACTTTACTGTGATTGTATACAGAAAATATCTGGTTTAAATGTTTGTATCTTGTTTCAAGGAAAAAGAAGCAAAGAAACCATGCCCAGAAGCACAGTCAAATTCATAGCAAACATAGAGAAACAAGTAAGAATACAGCTGGTCAAAGGGAGACCTTAAATCAACTCTACCTTTGGACATGCAAGCCATGTAATTTGCCATGTGTTGGTGTTTGGCTATAGGACTACAGATCATTGGAAAAAAAAAAAAAAAGACCTCTATAGATTCTGGACATTGAGCTTGCTTGTGCATCCACATAGTGCATGTGGATGAGTAGGTGTGTGGATGCACATTTCAATAATTGTTTGAACTGTTTTATCAAATGTGTTGGATAAATTATCTTATCCTTCCACTAGCAGGTGAAGAGCTCATATACCAACCATTATATGCTCCTCAGGGCAAGTTTCCAGAAGAGAGAAAAATGCATTGCCTAGTATATCTTTTAAAAAACTATGCAGGTGTACACTGAAATAATTGGTTAGCCATCAACTGAACAGTACATATTTAGAGCAGCATTTCACACTCCATAGTGCAATTAAATAATTTTAAGTGTGTCTAAACTTAACATCAAATCACTTCCTGAGAGTAATTAAGGTGAAAACAGGCCATGGAATTATTTAACAAAAAAGATATATTGGCCAGTAAAATATTCAGATGTTTAATGTAGGTTTTAGTGACACTACTCCTATAAAAATAACACAAAAACCTGAACTCAAATAAGAACAAAAATCATTTAAAGACATGTTAAACTTGAGGGGACATTTTCTCCTATTAGATCTACCCCTTCTGGTTCCCTGAGGCTTACAGTCATGAAGCTTTCCTTGCACATTGAAAGGGAAATTTTAATAGCACCTGCGAAATCAAAAAACAAAAGAAATGTGTGACTTTTAAGTATTCCAAATCACATTCTCCATGAACGCAGGTATTATTTTTAGAAAGTTCACCAATATTCAGTTACATAGAATCACAGAATCATAGAATGGTTTAGGTTGGAAGCGACCTTAAACACCATGAAGTTCCCACCCCCCTGCCATGGGCAGGGACACCTTCCACTAGAGCAGGTTGCCCAAAGCCCCATCCAGCCTGGCCTTGAAAACTTCCAGGGATGGGGCATCCACAACTTCCCTGGGCAACCTGTTCCAGTGCTTCACCACCCTCAGAGTACATGTAATTTCTTTTCACTGAATGCCTCAGAAAGAAACACCATGCGATAAATGTGCTCAACGGTCTTCACATAAGTGATTTACAGTGTTTGCAAAAGCCTTAAAAATACTTAAACATTGGCAGAAAGAATGAAAGGAAAGGATGCAGTCTTAAAACTTTCTGTTAGTCTCAAATTAGAGATCATAGAGAAAGCAACAGAGATTCCTTGCCTAGTAATCACGAAGGACTTAAGATCACTTAAATTTCGGCTTTTGGCTAAATTAAAGGGAAAATGCATCCTATGAGATAAAGACCAAGAAAAGACATTATAGCTCCAACAAGATATTCCTTATTCTCCCTGTAATACATTTTTTTTTTCTTCTAACATCATTATTACTTTTTTTAAAAATTGTTGCTATTTTTCTAAAAATCTCTTCCAGCAAACTGTCTAAATGTGGATGTGTTTCCAGACAATGTAGTCTGAGCTTTTCTGTGCATGTTACTGTCAGCTTCTACTTAACAAAGGGACTTTCTTTATTTTCAGGAGGACCTAGATGGATGTCACAAAAAGAAAACAAGCTGCCTTTCAAATTTTCTTCATCTTCGCCTGCAGCCTCTCCCTGATTCATGCTCTCCATTCGTTGTGTTAAAGTTTCAGATCATTCTTGAACCACATTCTATCACCTACTTCTACTATGCCAGTTTGATATGCTCATCAAGAGGAGACAAAGAACTCCTTTTCTAGGGCCAGGCCACCACTAGACAGACTTGAGAACATACAATTTCTTCACTGAGAGGGTGGTCAGTCACTGGGACAGGCTCCCCAGGGAAGTGGTCACGGCACCACACCTGTCAGAGTTAAAGGAGCATCTGGATGATGCTCTTAGACGATTTAGTTTTAGGTAGTCCTGTGAGGAGCAGGGAGTTGGACTTGGTGATCTTTATGAGTCCCTTCCAACTTGAGATAGTCTATAATTCTGTGAATTTAAACACTTACAAGCCATTCAGAATGCCTCAAAAAAAAAGTCACTGTATGCCAGTAATTTCTATTTTTTTTTGAGTTTATTATGTCTCTTCCTTAGATGTTCTGCTGTCTGCTTTACATTTCTCTGGATCTCCTGGGAAATGATGTGTCAAAGAATTCTTAGGTTATATTTTGGTTTGGGATTAAGACATACAACTTTCTTCAGAGTGGAAACACCTTCTATTACTCAAGTGGGGAAAAAAAATCAAATCTTGATTCAGGCTGTTGTTGCTACAATGCAAAAGCCTACAGTTTTTCCATTTTGGTGTCCGCACACCTTTGTCTTTCTTCTTTCTACTTCTTGGGGTCCAATTCCCATGTTCATTCTCATATTCTTGATATTGTTCTGCTAGGCAAAAATCACAACAAAAAGTAAAACTAGGCAAGACTATACACACCCTAAATGGGGTAACGGAGCTGCATGACACTGAAGCAGCATCTTTTTAAGTGGATTGGATGAATTCTCAGTTTTTTCGGGTAGAATATCTTGTCGTATAACACCCACCAAAGACAGAGAACTATGTCCCATTCCCTTCTCTACCTGAAGATATTGAAATCAACGTCTCAGTTTCTCTAGAAAATGACCAAGCACCAAGCTGCAGAGTATTCCAGAATGTTGTAGCTTAACTTTTGATTATTCTTAAGTCTATGATGATGTTTTTCAAGCAGTACCAGTGACAGACACATGGAATAAAGCCCAGGCACAGAGTTGTTTTTTTTTCATTCATTCCACAACAGTTTGACATCATTTGTTGAAAAGTTTGTATGACTAGTGGTGATCAGGAGATGCTGATTTTTGTCTGCTTTTACCTTTTAAACAATAGCGATTAAAAAACCCCAGGAAGTTTTTATAGTTCTCTCTGGTTTCAAGACAAAGACTTCAAACAAAATAAAATGTAAAATTGATTTATAATTCTCAAAGACATTCTCTAAGAATTATGAGCTGTTTGCTAGAAGCTTTTGATAAAATATTATGCCCTACTTAGTGCAATGGGTCAGAATAGCCTTAAAATAGACTGTCATAGAAACTAGGTCAATGGGGGGAAAAAGAAAGAAAAAAGCAAGCTTTGCAAAAGGAAGTTATAGTAATAAGGAGTATCTTCATTCATTTATTTTCAGGGCTTTTCACTGGCCAAAGCATTGGGCTTAAACCAATATATTTCAAAAATGGCACTGATTTGCCCATTTAACTGAAGAGCTAAAATAAGCAGATGCTTGCTCATCTGCCATCTGTCTGCCTGCTGATGTCCAAGAAAGTACAGTTCAAAACAGCAGTGTCTGAGGTACCTCTATACAGCAAATATTAGCAACTGAAAGCTTTTTCTGTGCAAAAGCCTGCCACACAATTTAGGAAATGCACAGAAATCCTCAGTCTGACAGAAGGAGTAACACGTTGATTACCAAAAATTATTCACTGCATTCCTTTTTATACATGTCATCTTTTTCAAGACTTGTGTGGTGTTTCTTATAATAACAATAAGGAATATTCTGTTATTGGTTCTAAAATAATGAAACAAGTGGATGCTACTTACTGATGGGCATCAAACTCTAACATAAATCCTTGTTTAGAGATAACAACAAAATGTCTCTTCAAAGAACGATAGACAGGGTCTGTCATATATATGGCACTAAAGCAAAAATGTTATTCAGATCGTTAGAATTTGAGAAATTAAGTGTTAATTTTTATGCAGAAGTATGTCAAAACAATTGACATATGATACACATAGGAAAAAAGGCCTGATAGGCTAATTTGATAATACTTTATTTGCATTTTGCTTTACATTTAGATTTGCCAGGAATTAATGAATTATATTATTATTATTAATAATAATTATCATATAATATATAAAATACACATTGTCTATATAATAAAATAATATTAACTTCCTGACACTTAAGACAAATATGTGCTGAATTGAATAATAAAATAATTAAAGAAATATAAATATTTCCTACCAGAAAAGAAGAGTAATATATATCTGACAACAGAAGTAATATATCGTAGTTATCTAAGCTACTTGCAAAGTGATAGGCATCCTCTTGTTCTTTGAACATGTACTGCTGAATATAGCACTGTTGTACTCTGAAAAGCGAGTCAGTGTCAATGACATCATGAGGTTCCATATTTATCCTTCTCTTAAAGCCTGCCATAAAACATTTTCTCTGTAACTCAAATGGTGATTTCTGTCACTGTTAGCCCTGCAGTTTTAACCTGAGATCTGAAAAACAAACCACACTCTTATCTAATAATCTTGCAATCAGGGATTACTGGACAATTATGTACTGGTGATGCATTAGACGGAAAATTATATAGGATGGTTTTGAAAAGTTTTTCTTAGCAACATTAACAAAAGTAAAATTTATTAAATCTCTAAAATTAGATAGAAGTATATGTGTTCCACTAGTTATTTTGACCATGTTTTCTACAGTAAAATGAGCACTATAAAGCTGACTTATTTTTCTGAGAGGAAGTTTCTGTAATTTTATAGAATTAGTTATGAAAATAATTGTGTTATTACTAGATTCAAGTAATTTAGTAGCTTGTGATTTACAGATATTTTGGTGAGTACTTTTTTTTCAATAGAAATTTTCCTGAAAGCTGTACCAAAAATTTTCACAAACAATTCTTTAATGAGATATTTTTAACAAAATCAATTGTTTATTTTTTGCCATTTAAAATGCAGTATTTTTCCTCTGCAAAATGTTGCCGTCATCCACCGAGTAAGAAGAAACGTCATCACATTTCAAAAGCCAAGGCACCCATGATAATAAAAATACATAATGGAAACACTTGTTTCCCATGATTTTGAGGTCTATCCTCCTTAGCTTAAATGCTTTTGAGAATTGAATTCCAGTTCAAATTGTAGAATGTAGGCTATGGGGTACTGCAAGTAATAGCATGGAAAAATTGAAGATGAATATATTCTTTTACTGATTAAAGGGGCAAGGAACATCATTGCTGTTTGGAAGGACTGGTTGTGTGAGTAGCACTAAAATTGTTGCAAATAGAGGAAACAAAGACTAGAATGGATTAGTATTTCATTCTCAAACTGTAACATTGATCTTCGTACTATGACAGGCTACATTTAATTATTTTTTTTTTTTAATTAAATAGCCTCACAGAGAATCAAATAGCTTCACACAGAATGAAGAAGACAGTCTGAAACCACAGTTTGAGCACTTCCATTTTCCTCCTCATTTATAAATAAAAATTAAAATTTTTAAAAAATCTGTCTTGAGGGATCAGAGCATGCAAGGTAAACAACTATGTGGGAAGGACTCATTTCCACATGAAACAAAGGGAGCTGGATGAGAGACGGTTCAGTAAGTGAAGAATATAGGCAAGGGTCAGCCAGAATCATTTCTGTATTACTAATAGCATATCTTTCAAGATAGTTGTCTGAAATCAGTGATGAAGCCAATATTGACAACAGGGAGCTTCTATAAAGAGAACTATGAAGTTTCCTTGCAACTTCCAGCTGATTAAATAAACATTTTCCCCTCTCCTTGATTTATATCCCTCTTCCATATATGTAACCAAAATACAGAATGTTACTTTTGTAATGTTGTCTCCTGTCTTTTCCCTTTCTCTTTTTCTCAAAATCTGTACTCTTAAAATATTTTTGAAGAATACGTTTTTTTTGTGCCACAAGTACTTCAAGCATTATACATTTTCTGTAATCTTTTATGTTTTAGCTTACCTGTGCTGTTTTGTTCCACATTCTACTTCTTATGATCACACATGTCAAAAGTAAAAATATGAAAAAAAAATCTTTTAATGCAATCTAGTCTAACCAAATTGGGGCTTGGAAACAAAGAATACAGGTTGCACCTACTACAGAGAATATTTTGTCTTGGAAGGCAATGAGTCAGAAAATCATAGCCAACTCAACATGAACTCACAGAGCAATCCTGTGGGTAGCAAGGCTGATACGATCCTTGGATATACAAAAAAGAGTTGCAGAACAAACACAGCGGTGTGACCTTGCTCCTGTGCATAGCACTGGCTGTGCTGATACTCAAATATTTTATCAGAGTCTTCTGTTCAAGCTTCAGGAAGTTTGTATGAATAAAAAAAAGAATTGAAAAAGTCCTCAAATTATTCTGTTGCTGGGAATATAACCCTGCCATCTGAGATTAATACATTCAGACTATTCAGTCAATCAAGGGAAAATTGAGATGCACCGTGGTGACCGATATACTCGGCAAATATAATTGAGATTGGGGAAGTTTTTTATGCATGAGAGAAAACAATTATAATGGTCTTTTCTATCCCAAGACTATCTGTCTGTGTCTACATTGCTTTTAAAATTATTTTTGTAAGCTCCTAGATCTCTCCAGCTGACCAAATAATACCTTCACTCCTCCATGTAGGACACATCTCCAACTGCTATGGTAACATCTTGTGCTGTTTTTAATTCCTGAAAACAAATTCCTTATTTTTAAATTAGGAGAGTTAGTGTCCTGTTTCCAGTAAAGTTCCATAAGACTATCATTCTTTATTTTCCTATTAAGTTAGAATACAGAATGTATCCAAATAACAGTCCTGAATGGGTTTTAATTATACAACACAGTTACCTATACTAGTTACCTATACTTTTATTAAATACAAATTCGAGTTTTAGAAATGTTCTTTAAAATTTGGCTTACGTCTTGACATATTTCATTTGATGCAGTATCTTAAATTCAGCTTAAATCAAATAAGTTATTCTTTCTTTATGATTAATATCTTTGGTGGAGCACCAAATTATTCTACACATATTACCTTAATTATGTTCTAATTCCAGGTACATTTCCTATGGGATGTTATAATACCTGTTTGATGATAATTTTTACAGAGTAAATATTAAGAATAACTGATACGAACTGTCATACAATTTACTTAGAAGTCCACACAGAAGACATTTAAATCAACTATTTCCTTCATTGTGCTAGGAAAATAAATTCTGATATAATATTTTTATTGTAAATTTTATTCACTTTCTCCAAGTTCTTCCACTTTCAGCAAAGAAAAGGAGAAGATAAAAGTAGGCCTAATGCTGTGTGGATAAAGAACGAATGAGATATCTATCCCATCTCACAAAAAGTCAAATCCTACCAGGTAATAGGAATGGGATACTATCATCCCTACATCTCTTTATTTTCAAAATCATGGTGATAAGAACTTGTTATCCAACTTAAAATACTGTTTACCATATCCAAAGATCCATTTGTTCTCCGGAAATGGAAATTAAATTACAATTTTCCTTATTCCTGAAATATGCTTAAAATAAATTCATTTATAAAATCTTCTTGGAGAATTCTTGACCAGCAAAGAATATTCTAACAAGACAATGTTTTTGTAGAGCATGAAAGACTTGAGAAAGATACTTGAACAGTAAAACAATTAGACATTTGCAATCATTACCGTCATATCAGAAGTGAACCTGCTGAAAAGTCAAAATGTTCTTCTGCAGCTTACAGGCTACCTTTTAAACTTTCGTAATCAAAAAGAGAAATTTGCTGCAGGACCTAAGAGTAGTAAACAGTTTGTGCACAATTTATTTCTTTGTTTGAGCCCTTCTTCCATGATAGAAATTCCAAAAACTATTTTTATAGTTTCATTCCAGATTCGAGCAATTGTCCTGAGATACCACCATAGGTATCTTTGTCTTTATTTCAGAAGAGAGACTTGTTTTATTAATAATTTGCATATGGAATATTTAAATCTTCATGGTAAATCAAGTCAATCAGGAAATTATCAAGAAGAAAAATAAGACTACAACTAAACAACTTTATCTTTTAGTGAAGAGACTGTTTAAAAAAAAATAAAGAATTGTAAGTTTTTTTCCAAAATGAGTGCAAACTTTTGCTTGGAGAACAGACTTAACAAAGTTTCCTCTGTGATCCATGATTTCTCTAGAATTTTTCAGAGTTAAATGTATATTCCAGACTTAAATGTATATTCATTGCTGTTTATTTGTAAGATCTGAAGTTGTTGCAGTGTTCATGTTTTCTTTAGTTTCAGAAACTTCGATTTTTGCCTCCCTTTAGGAAGATACATGCTGTTTCTAAAGTGTTCTTATCAGAATTATTATCATTTTGATGTTAAAATCATTGCTGTACATATACTGTAAACAAGGGATAGAATTACTAATAGTGTATTTTGGTGTTTTAGCATACCTTATTGAGGGATCTTTCCAAAGTTAGATAGTGGCATACTCTTAAACCCTGATGTCACTAATACTGACCATAAGTACATGTTTCATATTTGAAAACCACATGGATTCCTCACCAAAAAAAAGATGTATAGGATAATTAGAAAAATGTACAGTCAAGTTTCTTAGGATAAAATAACTTACATGTACCATATAAACTAAAGAAAACTCTGTTATCAAGTTTTTCAATTCCCTCTCAGGAATAGTTTTTTGGAGGGCATAGTCAGTTTCAAGTGGTTCTTGCAGGGACAATCAAAATGACTCACATCAGTAAAGAAAGTTTAAAAAAGAAATATGCTTTATGAAGAGCAAAAGAAAACCAACCAGAATCCCCAGAGCTAGAATTAGGGAAACTGCTTGCATATTAAGGGAGTAACACAACATTCTTCTTAGCGTGCTTGCCTTCACATCTCTGTAAGAGAGCTTAGCAATTACGGAAAGCTTCTGATGTAGTAGATTGCATGCCTCCTTTTTTTATTGGCTCTCGACCCACTCCTCCACCCACCCCCTCCATTTTTTTTCTTTAAGTAATTGAAGATGCAAATCCCATACAGTCAGTATGTTCAAGACAATTCATATGAACTTCTTAAAGGAAAGATAAAAGTGCTTACAGGCTTTTATCGTGGCCAGAATAGTCTTCTTTTTTTAATAGGTATTTGAATACCTTTTATAGACCACAAGAGCTACTTCAGCTCCAAGCAAACTATTTGGTTGTAAGAACAGATGTTAATTTAATGATGTGGAATATTTTACAATGAACTCTTTCCTAGGCCAAAGTACCAGAATGTGAAGTAGTTAAATTTCCCAAATGAACAGGGATGGTACAAATATTTTATAATGCAAGAGAATTCTTGCCCAAAACATAGTCTTAAATATTTTAAAAGCAGTGTCATGGTAAAAATTTTCTGGTATAACCTATTCTTTCTCATCAACAAAAACATCATGTTTAATGCCATCCAAAAAAAATTCTTATATTCCATTAAAAACAAACACTATGCCATAAAACAAACAAACACCCAAAAAACCTCACCACCCCCACCCCCCCCCCAAAAAAAACAACAACAACAATAAATCAATGACTCTCAGTAGTGTTGGCACACTCTTGAACACAATCAGCTGATCATGTCTTCCAAAAAGGACAGTAAACTTCTGGCTTCATTTGTCTTATTTCCTGCTCTAACACCAAAGTTAGAGAATCATGTAAATATCTTCTCTCACTTTTCTCATTCCATTTTAATTAACAAGCCATCAAATATTGAATGTCAATGCTCACCAATTATTTCTTCCCCCTTGTCTCTTTCTTCTGTTTTCTTTATAGAAAATAACTTAACCTGTGGAACCTTAAGTCAGGACAGAACATATACACACATTAAACAGGAGAACAGATGGCTAGAGAACTCAAGGCTTATTCTTATCTCCTCATCAGCAATGATGGTTTTTGGTACCATATAGGCACTTAAGCACAAATAATCTTGTCATTCACTGATGATCTGCATTTGTCTTTCTAGCAAAAGGAGTATCTTAACAACCTGGAGCATAATTCTTCATACACTCTTTCCAGTTTTGACACATCACCTTTGGGTACTGGTCACAAAAATACATCACTGTCCATGGTTAATGTACTAAAAAAGAACACGAAAAAGAATAACAACCACAACCCCCCAAAACTCCATAGTTGTGAGCTTATCCTGTCCCTCCTGGGAACACTGGCTGTGAAGGGATGCTGGCTGGTTTGGAACCTCTCTTTCATGAGTTTTATGCGATGTTTTCACAAGCTGTATGTGTCTGCACTGCCAAAGAGTCTGATGGGAAGGAGTGGTCTGAAATTAATTGTCAGGACCGAGAGTTCAGTTGGCATATGTAAGGTAAGCTCTCACCCTTTTGGTAATTATTGTTATGAAGAATAGAATCACACTGTCATATTTGGAGGAATTTTCTTGCATAACAGGGCTTAGGAACCATGGAAACTGGATATTTTTGAGTGGTCCATTAATAAGTGCTACACTGAGAAGAATTCAAAGCGTGGCTATTTACTTACATGTATTGCCATACAGCTGTGATGTCATATTTGTTTTTCAGTTATATATACATGTTTATATTCAAGTTACATATAATGGACATCAAACAGGAGTGTTGACTATATGAAAGGAGAAAAAAGGTCACAAAATCACTGTTGTTTGCCTATTCTCCACTCTGGGGTGACAGAATTTACAAAAAACAGTCTGCTGAAGCCACTTCTCTCATCTGTCCTACATTATCTTTCTTTACATCTTCCTAGGTGAGAGGGAAGGGGAGGAAATTTTGCTTTGACACTTAGAGAGTCACATGTTCTCGCAAAAGTCTTTAGCCTTAGTTTAATACTCAATGCTCTCATCACCTTTCAGTTCCATGTTTTATCTTTCCTTTTGAGGTTCCTGCCCCAGTCTTATAAAGCCTCTGCTGGGTGTTTTGATCTTTCTCCTTCCACAGCAAGTGTTCCTTCCCAGGGGGTTAAAGGGGAGGGTAGCAATGCTGCTGCTTTTACTCAGGCTTTGCAGCACAGATTTAATCACACACGCGCTCTGCCGGAAGATCCTCCCAGGTTCATTTTAACAGCTCAGATTTTTATCTAAACTTCTAGATAACCTTTCTTACTGTCTAATTTAGATTAGACAGTGCTTTAGATGTGTCTTTAATGATCAAAGTCAGACCAGAACGAAGTGTCTACAGACACCACCTATGGTCTGTTTTGCATAACAAGGTCCCTGAGGCAGTTTTTTAAGATATCCTTCAGTTTTGTATCCTTGAACTGAAGGTACTGTTTTGTCCTCTCAATTACCAGCTGTGAAATTGGATGTGTGTGTCCTTAATATGTGAATGCAATTGGGCTCTTAAAGGTCTAGAATAAGTGATATTGTTTCCAGCCAAAAACACTCCAGGGTGCAAAGCTGAACATAATATTTTCATACACATATAGAAAGAAATCACCCCGGGACTAGTCTCAAATGAAGAACTGTAATTGCAGAACTGAAGGAATTTAAAGCTAGCAAGGTAGCGGTGAAAGCTGACCAAATGAATTAGAAGACAGCATGTAAGCATCCCAAGGCATTAAACACTGATATTAAAGCAAAGATCAAATCCGGGAAACTGGATATAAAATACAGTAGATTTTATAGTGGATTCACTGTAGAGATATCAAGAATTTTTTATTTAAAGTATCCAGAGTGGTTGGAAAGCTAGACATTTGTCCCCTAGGGACAGAAATAATTTGCAAAAACACAGGAGAGGCAGGAATCTGTAGCCACCTTAGAAGTATGATTGCATCAAGAGACAGGATTTTAAAATTATTTGGTAAAGAAGGGATAGCAGTGGCATATGGTCTGTTCTGTAATTTAGCTTAGAAAAAGAAAGATCAACATTAAAATGAAAATAAAACCCCATTGCTCTATGCCATTAGAAAGAAAACTGGCTAGAAATAGAGGGTGAGATAATAAGTCTTCTAATTTTTAAAATAGTCAAAATACAAATTATACATGTCCGAAAAGACGATTGTTCTCTCATTGTTTAAGGATTGTGAGTTCAGAAGAAACCATTATGATCATTTATTCCTGCATCAAACTGTAGTGTTCATTTCTGACTAAGCTGAATCACATAAAAATTATATTTTAGATTTTCCATATTTTAGTAAATACTGAAAATAAAGGTTTCAAGAATGAAGGGTCTGGTTACACTGGTTACAAAAACAGTTACACTGTTTTTTGTGTCACATACTGAACAGTATGCGAAAAAACAGAAAATCTGTTTGTTTATAAACTAACACAAAACTGTCCTTTCTGATTTATTTTACTCAGTGAACAACTGTATTAATGGTTTAAATGCAGAGGAAGAGAGGCTCCCACTCAACTTGCACAAGACAGCTAAAAGGGCAAACAACAGGAACGAAAAACCACACACGAGCAAAGCAGCTGCATCTGAACCACACTTTGGAGCACTGCTGCTTTCATCAGCATTTACCTTGGGTGCCCCCTGGGTGCACACCAGGCTGGTGAGATGGGGTTCATCCTTCACCCAGCACGTGGAGTCAGGTGGGAAGGGGATCGGAGTGCCTGGGCTGGGAAGAAGTTCCTGCTGCACAGGCGAGCAACTGAATCTGGGCCACCAGGGACCAACATCTCTGTGCAACAAGTGACACTCTTGTACTTCCAGCCTAGGTCTGACATCTGGTTTAAATTGTGCATCTGGGTGACCGTTCCTTATCATAATGAAACAGAAAGGAGTGTAATGCCACTGGCTCAGTTCTGTCTTTTGTGAGCATCAAGGTATTTCTAAGAAGTACAAATTTCTCTGTTTTTATATCAATCTGTTAGTAACGCTGAGCACTCTGAATTCCTAACTTCGATCAGCTGCTGGTATAAGTCATGTTTTCTGCACGCTTTTTACCTACTGCATGCTTTTTCCTTATTGCTCTAGCTCTAAGGTCTTACAAAAACATTTAACTGATTTAAAAGAAGCATAATTTAAGTAGAGAGATAAAAAAAAAATTCTTCCTCGATGTTTTTTGTAGAAGATTTTAATAAGCAGTCTTCACACACAAATATGGTACTACTATTCCTATTGTGGAGACACAGCATTTAATTGATTTTTCATGAAAATAAAGCTGAAAACCTCGTTTGGCAAATTTTGCTTTCAGTTTATATTTCTAAATTGCCTTTTCCTGAGGTAGAGAAAAATCATTGCGAAGTTAGTTACATTTTTGTATTTCTTTGAGAGGCAGAAATATATTATCAAATTACTTAATAATAATTATTCTACACAGTTATATATACTTCCAAGGATACTAAAGTGTATAAACATTAATTAATCACTAATTCACACATGGAAAATATTCCCCACAATAATATTCTGCTAATTTAACAAAAGAGGAAATTGAGGTACAAAAATTTAATCACAGGAAACAAAACCATACAAGGATCAGAATGTTCATACTTTTCTACAGATCTGTTGACATAAGTAGACTTCTCATAAGTAGACTTCTGCCCTCTCTATGAAAAACTGATAGCTTTAATGAGGCATGGGTAAGCAGTAAGTAAATTATGAAGTGCACAGGAAGAGTTGATCGCTGGATCAGCTGGTCATTTGATCAGAATTTGTCAAGAATAGTCAACCAGTTTTTGGACTGTAAATTAACAAAATTTTCCCTTTTTTGATGGGGGGTATATTTTCACAGAATCACAGAATGGTAGGGGTTGGAAGGGACCTTTGGAGTTCATCTAGTTCAACCCTCCTGATAAAGCAGGTTCACCTACAGCAGGCTGCACAGGATCATGACCAGGTGGGTTTTGAATATCTCTAGAGAAGGAGACTCCACAACCTCTCTGGGCAGCCTGTTCCAGTGCTCTGCCACCCTCAAAGTAAAGAAGTTTTTCCTTAAGGTCAGATAGAATTTCCTGTGTTGCAGTTTGTGCCTGTTGCCCCCCTGTCACTGGGCTCCACTGAAAAAAGTCTGGCCCCACCCTCTTGACACCTGCCCTTTAGACATTTATAAGCATAGATGAGATCCCTTCTCAGTCTTCTCTTCTCCAGGCTAAACAGACCCAGGTCTCTCAGCCTTTCCTCGTAAGAGAGATGCTCCTTTCTCTTGATCATCTTCGTAGGCCTCCACTGGACTCTTTCCAGTAGTACCTTGTCCTTCTTGAACTGGGGAGCCCAGAACTGGACACAGCACTCCAGATGTGGCCTCACCAGGGCAGAGTAGAGGGGGAGGATAACATCCCTCAACCTGCTGGCCACACACTTTTTAATGCACTCCAGGATAGCATTGGCCTTCTTGGCCACAAGGGCACATTGCCGACTCATGGTCAACTTGTCCACCAGGACTCCCAGGTCCCTCTCTGCAGAGCTGATTTCCAGCAGGTCAACCCCTAACCTGTACTGGTGCATGGGGTTATTCCTCCCTAGGTGCAGGACCCTACACTTGCCCTTGTTAAACTTCATTAGGTTCCTCTCCACCCAACACTCCAGCCTGTCCAGGTCCCGCTGAATGGCAGCACAGCCTTCTGGTGTGTCAGCCCGTCCTCCCAGTTTTGTGTCATCAGCAAACTTGCTGATGGTACACTCTGTCCCCTCATCCAGGTCATTGATGAATATGTTGAACAGGACTGGACCCAGTACTGACCCCTGGGGAATGCCACTAGTTACAGGCCTCCAACTAGACCCTGAGTCACTGATCACAACCCTCTGAGCTCTGCCATTCAGCTAGTTCTCAATCCACCGCACTGTCCACTCATCTAACCCACACTTCCTAAGCTTACCTATGAGGATGTTATGGCAGACAACGTCAAAAGCTTTGCTAAAGTCAAGGTAGACAATGTCCACTGCTCTCCCCTCATCTATCCAGCCAGTCATGCCATCATAGAAGGCTATCACATTGGTCAAGCATGATGTCCCCTTGGTGAATTCATGTTGACCACTCTTGATAGCTGTCTTTTCCTCCACATGCCTACAGATAACATCCTGAATGAGCTGTTCTATCACCTTTCCAGGGATGAAGGTGATGCTGACTTGCCTGTAGTTTTCTGCATCCTTCGTCTTGCCCTTTTTGAAGACTGAAGTGACATTGGCATTCTTCCAGTCCTCAGGCACCTCTCCTATTCTCCATGACCTTTCAAAGATGATGGAGAGTGGTTTGGCAACAACATTTGTCAACTCCCTGAGTACTCATGGGTGCATCCCATCAGGGCCCATGAGTTTGTGGGTGTCAGGTTTCCCTAAATGATCTCTAACCTGATCCTCCTCAACCAAGTGAAAATCCTCCTTTCTCCAGACTTTTTCTCTTACCTCCAGGGTCTGGGATTCCTGGGGGCCGGCCTTAGCAGTAAAGGCTGAAGCAAAGAAGGCATTCAGTAACTCTGCCTTCTCTGCATCCTCTGTCACCAGGGCACCCACCTCATTCAGCAGCTGGCCCACATTTTCTTTAGTCTTCCTTTTGCTACTGACGTACTTGAAGAAGCCCTTCTTGTTGTCCTTGACATCCCTTGCCAGATTTAATTCCAAGTGTGCCTTAGCCTTCCTCATTGCATCCCTGCGTACAATGTTCCTATATTCCTCCCAAGTGGCCAGTCCCTTTTTCCACATTCTGTAAACTTACATCTTCTGTTTAAGTTTTTCCAGAATCTCCTTGCTCATCCATGCAGGTCTCCTGCCTCCTTTGCTTGATTTCTTGCTCATAAGGATGCAAAAATGTTGAGCTTGGAGGAAGTGGTTCTTGAATATTAACCAGCTCTCTTGGACTCCCCTACCTTCTAGAGCCCTAACCTATCGGATTCCTCCAAGTGGGTCTTTCAAGAAACCAAAGTCAGCTCTCCTGAAGTCCGGGGTTGTAATTCTAGTTATTGGCCTGCTTGTTCCACATAGGATCCTGAACTCTAACATCTCATGGTCACTACAGCCAAGGCTACCCCCAACCTTCACACTCCCAATTAGTTCTTCTTAGTTAGTACAAGGTGCAGCAGCTCATCTCTCCTCATTGGCTCCTAATTTTATTCAATTATTGACTCTACTTCTTCCTCTCTCTTCTCTAACCTGCTCTGGAATTGCAGTAAAGATTATTTTATCTGTGGATACTTGGCTTTTAAAAGTATCCAAGCAAAGTCACAGAGTCAAAAACCTGCTCCATTGTTTGACCATCCTCACAGTAAAAAAATATTTCTTTTGTGCTCAGGTAGAATTCTGTGTGTTTTGATATGTGCTCACTGCCTTTTTCCCTGCCACCAGGCACTAGTAAAAAGTATCCGGCTTTGTTATGTCTTATTGCCCTGAGCCTTCCCTTCTGCAGGTGGAACAGTCCCAGCTCTCTCAGCATCTCATCATATGTTCTTATTAGCTTCTCAGTGCTTTGGCAAAGGAAATGGTGTTTCCCACTAATTCTTTGTATTTACTATCTAAAGATCTGACTTTGTTTCTGTTAATATGGCAAAATAATTTTAATTTTTAAGAGAAAGAAAGAAAAGTGACTCTGTATTTTGAAATGAAGGCATAGCCCTAGCTCATTTGGTAGATTATTGTATTCTTTATCCTTTTGTCCTCCAAAAAGTGTTATAATTGTTATGCTCGTCTATCTTAGTCTTCTATCTTTACTTATTGTTTCTTTGAGGCAATTTAGAGATTGATATAAAAATAATGTTAATATTGTTGTCCACAAAATGTTCCAAAATTAGAAACTATCATTATTATTTTGATTCTGCATTATCTGAACTTTCTTTTTTTCTTCTTTCAAATATGAAAATTTTAATTTTGGAATATTATGACTATTGTCTTCTTGTTGAATTGACTTATAGAAAGTTCTAAATATATCTACAATCACAATTTTAATTTCACTCATTCTGAGAAGTTCAGACTAATGAAATGAATTTAGGAAGAAATCACAAGTCTATGCTGTATCCTTGACAGGACAGTTGGTACCCTTCAAACCTAAAACTGGAACATAGGCAGTTCCAGACTAACTGTTTTCCTATTGTTCCAAAACGTCTGAAGTCAAGTCCATTTCCTCTGAGGTACAAGAAAATACATCCATTCTGGTTTTTTTTCTGTTACTAAGAAATTCTGAGCAATGAAATACAAGATTTTACCCTTGATTCTGTCAATTATGAAACAGGAAGATGAATAATTTTGTGTCAGACACTATTCAGTAATGAGCCTGCCTGAGAACATTAACTCACCAGATACTGGTCATCAAAGAGCATGACAGCAGAATGTCCTTTGGGAAGAAAACTCAGATAGATGCAGTATGGAGTTAATGAAAATGGGAACGAGATGGGAATGTATATGCTGGGAAGATGAAAAAATATTTCATGTTCTCCCCAAAGAACAATTTTTCTTTATTATTCATTTGCACTTCTGATTAGTAGCCAATTAACCTCCTCTTCAGAGTTTTCAACTCTCTGTGTAAAATAACTAGCTCTTACACAAGAAAAGTTTCTGTGGTGAATACATGCCCCCTACCTTATTATTTTCTCATTGATTGTTCCAAACTAAGGGAAAAATAAACCAAACCAACCAAACAAACAATAAAAAAACCCAAATAAAATCTTTAAAAATGAAAGCTCTCAAAAGTAAATTACAAATAGCCTTTAATACACAGAGCAATTCAGACTACTGGCTGCCTGGGAAATACAAATCTTTGAAGAGCTGTCATGGTTTTGGCCAAACTGACCACTGGACAAGCTACCGATGCTCCCTCTACCTCTCTTCAAAGAGAGAGGCAGAGGAGGGAAAAAAATACTTATGAGTTTAGAAGGAACTAAACTACTTTAATGAAATATCAATAATAAAATAATAAGAAGATAATTAAATATATATATATAAAACCATATCAAGCTCCCAGGATGACAATCACATCACTGGCTGGCACTGGGGAAGTCCCAGACTGGACTCAGTGACAGACAGGAACTGGATTCCGGATCTGCATTCAGGATAGGGACAGAATCCTCCTCTGACACCGGCCATTGAAGAAAGAGGGCTGACCCTTTGATCCCTCAGCTTTTATACTGAGCATGATGCAGATGGGATGGAATACCCTGTTGGTCAGTTTTGGGCCACCTGTCACGTCCACTCCTTCCTGCAGGTGGAACCCCACTATGCTTTTCCACTTCTGACTCCCCAACGGGGCAAATAACAAAGTTGGTTGGCCTTGGGTGTTATAGCAATAAGTATAAGCAAGAGCCTCTCTGCACACCATGCCTGGGCATCAGCTATAAACATAGGTCTTATCACTCTGAGAGCAGTTTCTGCACAATATGCTGTTAATTTCAGTAGTTAGAAGAGGCCCAGCTAAGAAGCAAAGTTACTGAACAAAATTGGTCCTGTTTTACCTCAAACCAGGTCATTCCATCCCTTATTCCATCCTATTTGCACCTTGTTCAGATCAGTATTACTTTTTATCCATCAAATCTATACACACAGATATGTGTATATATATATAGATATACACAGGTCACTCATCTACGATTTACCTTTATACATAAAAGTTTATTAAGTCCATTTAGTTCATGATGACAGGATTTCATCTCAGGACAGGAAAAATGGTATGAAATTCATTGTGGTTTGTGCTCAAGGGTAGCATATCCATCTCGAAAAGTTTGCTGGATGCCACTTAATGAAGCTAGCTCAGGTTTCATCACCACTATGTTATCCTGAAAACAGTTATTGAACACTGTTAGTATTATGTAGCAATCAACAACATACAGCTCAGAATTGAGTATTCTCACCAAGGGTTACATTGCCTTAAGGTACACATTGAACTTCTCCATTCTTCAGCATCACCCACCAAGTACATCCAGGTCCTTGAGCAAAAACAGTCCCACGAATGGGGTTGCCTTTGCCTGAAGCAGGAAAAACCCAAACAGTTTTCCCTAACATATTCCTTTCATGCACCGCAGGGACTTTATCCCCTTCTACAACATGTGGAGGTTCCACACAATGCTAGTGCTTTCCATAGGTGTTTTATACTATTGCTGATTCAGTTGACCAGTGTATCTTTAAAATCTTTCACTTTTTTTATTGATGCACAAAAATATATTTCTTTTTAAGATCAGTTGCAGGCATTTTTGCCATTTACCACTCTTGGCAAATTTAGGTATTTCTGCAATTAGATTTGTTGTTGAGATAGTTGATTTAAAACTCATTATTTACAGCTGTAGGGCACAATCTGAATAAATCTACAAGGAAAAAAGTTATTATAATGGGGAATTTTGATCTATTATAAAATATAATTATTAAAAATGGGTCCTTTCAATGCTTGAGTGATAAATTATATTTCCTTCTTTAGCTTTTGGGAGAGGACAGTAATAATTTACCTATTCTTTTGTGAAAAACAGATAATCAGATAACACCTCTTCCCTGTCCCTTATTATTGAAAAAAGATGAATTTGAGAGCAGGGGATGTTTTTCCCTCCCCCTCTAGACCCTGTCATGCTAATAAATATCTACAATTACAGATTATCTAAACCTCCTCTACCAGACCAGCTTCACTAAAGTTAATTGCAACTCCTCTATTTGCAACTGTGAAAAACATCTGCATTGAAAACATAACATCTATGTATCAAGAGCAATGTTGTCCAGGCAATGTCAAAGTTATTTTCTATATGTTTGTATTTCCATACTGTGAACGGTAAATGAGTTAGCTCCACAGCTTATCTAACTAACGTGGACCCTCTTTTTAAGTCAAGCTAGTTTATGAACATTTGTCCAACAATTCCTTTTGGAATGAGCATGAATTGGGCTTTCCAGGGGTGTACCATGCTCTACAAACTATCCTTCTAGCTTATATTCTCTTAAATATTCTATTCCAGATAGTTCTTTTCCCCCCAGTAGTATTGATATCAGGATCAGCAAGGAGCAGTAATGAGTTCAAAGTTAAATTTTACATAATACATCTTCCAGTTTTTTACTTAAAGTGATTTTCTGTGTGACTGGAAACTGGATAAGGAAAAAATCCTGCAATCAGAGTTGTTTTCCTGTTAATGTATGTGTGTGTTGAGATTGCACTAAACACCAGCCTGTCAGTCTCCATTTACAACTTACATTTTTGCTACAGAGAACTTCAGTGAAGTTGCTGCTAAAAATTGTAATAATGCAGCCCGTACTGATATTGTTCTCTGGTAGTCCCATTTTTATGCTCCCCTAAGGAGAATCAGGGATATAGCTATAACTGTAGCTATATGTGCAGGAAAGAGACAAGACACTCTCTAAAACCCTTTTCTTCCCTGCTGATGTCCCACCAGCAAAAAAATATGTCTACTGTTTGTCAGAGACTTAATATAAAAAGCATTCTTCCTCTTCCCCTATAAATTGATATCCCTTTAGTGCTTACTTTAATTTACTGTTCCCTGAACTTTTTGCTTCTGTCTTCTTTCCCACAATTTTGGCTTTCACTGGCCTTCCAGCTGCTGTGCTCTAGTTAGCAAAACCTGCAGCTACTGTAAACAATCCTCCCCGTGCTCTGTTTTCTCACTTTAGATGGAAGACCAAGTCAGCATTAGAAGATAAAAGAGGACAGAGAAAAGTGGCAAGTATGACAACCATTAGGGATAAAAGTAGTAGAGAAAAAGACAGTGAAAAAGGAATAAGACAAAGACACAAAAAAGGAGGTAGCAATTTGTGATTGAGCTGAATGACAGAGTAAGAGAATACCTTATTTTGGAAATACTTGCCAGTATTTCTGAGTATTTTACAGATTAGAAGTTTCAGTCAGATGGACAGGATTACACATATGGGATGATGGAAAAATCCAAAAGATATTTCAAACTCTTTGCTCGTGACTTACACCTTGGCCATACCATATTGAGCATAGGTTAAAACCTAGGACGACACCAGCAAAAAGTTTAGAAACACTATCTTTCTTGTTGTTTGTGAAAAATGCTTTACCTTCTTGTACATAGGCTTTTTCTAGCAATCTTTTCTCCCCCTAAACTGCAGCAATTTTTTTTTTCTTTTTTAAAGAACTATCGACTTGAAGCTGCTAAGTAAATCCTGGGGAAAGTGAATTAATGGTTATGGAACATTTGTTGGCGAAGGTGCCTGATATTTCATTGTCTATTTTCCACTGTCAGTCACCATATGGATGTCACCTCATGTTCTCCACATATACGACTCAATGAATTTAATCAAATAGTAAGATAGAAAAGTAAGATTTATTTACTACAAAATAGATTTTTTTTCTCCCCTCAGGCTTTTAAAGCTGTGTCTTAGTTTTCAATAAAAGTATTCTTTTTCCAGACCCATAGAACCAAGAAAAGCATATTTCCCATTAAAAGCAAAAGCACAAGACACAGGTGTCAAAAGCACATTTTAGAATTTAATCTTGAATTTTAAGTGCCTTGTTTTACAAGCCCTTTACTTATACATGGTATTTTCTTGGACATTTTAACACCCCTAAGATCTTGGCTTATGCTTCTTTTTCCATTATCTAGTTATTTCTAGCTGGAAAGATATATGAGAAGCTGCCTATAAAGCACTCTGCAGGACTAGTTCACAGCTGCCAATACTCTTTTTTCCCTTGAAACTGAAAGCTTGCCTCTGGTTTCAACTATAGTCAGAGTAGCTGTAATCCTCAAGCTCAGGGTATTCCCCTTTACAGTTCTGCAAGTTCGCTGATGGTATCACCAGGGTATATACCACAAAAGTGCTATTATTAGGCTTCAACACTTTTTGCCTGAAATTTATCAACAAAATCTAATTTTGTGCATTTATTGTTCTAGGTAGGTGTCAATTACTATACGTAGCAATAGGTTTAGATTTGGTCTAATGATTGCACACTGTATACATGGGCCCAGGTGACAGTGTTCACATAAATGAAGCAAAAGGGGATGTCAAAGTTGAGTATTTTCTTACTTTGACATTTCAGAGTCATACAGACTAAATCCAGAACGGCTATGGGATTATTGGCAAAATAAATTCAGGAACAAAAATGAGATTCACACAGAAATGATTTCTGGATCTTATCCCAAGTCAATCATTTCCCCTCACTCAGGTCCCCAGTCTCTGAAATACTGATTCTAGCTGCAGTCAGGGTAGTTTAGGAATGGCTTGTGATTTTTACAGCCACTTCCACTGAAAGAAATTAAAACATAACCAGGACAGCTGTTCTTTAGGCCACCTTTTCATAGTATTTTATAAGTCAGTGGGACAGGTTTTGTCAGTACTGATAGAAAAAACTGGGTGATAACCTGACTTTCATATCTCTTTTCTAGGGAAAAATGGCCAGAAAAATGTGTTAGACTATAATAAGAGATATTCAGAGTCTTAAAAATATGTTTTAAATTCCTTGGTAGATCCGGTAGCACATAACTATTTATTTCCCTTTTAAATTCTGTAGCAGATTTATGAATGATATTACCTTTCACACAACATAGGTATAAATGTAGCATAATTCTAGAAGAGATGGGCATAATTTTTAAAAGTTAAATGATGAAAAATGCCATGTAGATCATTTGGTGAGCTACAGTCTCCTAATTGTTCACCAGTCATTTACTATAATCTCCAGATTATTCAAAACCACCACTGATTGTCATATGAAGCTGTCTACAGAGTACAGAAATAAACTAGTTTATGGGCAGGTTTAGGATGTTAGGATTAATTTCTGGCAAATGTTTGAAACCTGAGAACAAGACAATGGGTAAACAAATACTTAAATACATAAAAATAAAGACTGTAATAGTTTTGAGAGGGGTTTGAGTTTGTCGGTTTGTTTGTCTTACTCAAAATGAGATCAATTACATTAGATCAACAAAGATACAATTTTTCAAATACTTGACACTATTGCGAGGCTTGACTGAACACTAGCAATAAAAATATTATAATAAGAAATCATAGAATCATCATAGAATCATAGAATGGTTTAGGTTGGAAAGGACCTTGAAGATCATCGAGTTCCAACCCCCCTGCCATAGGCAGGGACACCTCCCACTAGACCAGGTTGCCCAAGGCCACGTCCAGCCTGGCCTTGAACACCTCCAGGGATGGGGACTCAACAACCTCTCTGGGCAACCTGTTCCAGTGCCTCACCACCCTCAAAGTGAAAAACTTCTTCCTAATGTTCAATCTAAACCTGCCCTCTTCCAGTTTGAAGCCATTCCCCCTTGTCCTGTCACTACATGCCCTAGTAAAAAGTCCTTCCCCAGCTCTCCTGTAGGCCCCCTTTAGGTACTGAAAGGTCGCAATAAGATCTCCCCGGAGCCTTCTCTTCTCCAGGCTGAACAGCCCCAACTCCTTCAGCCTCTCCTCATAGGAGAGGTGCTCCAGCCCTCGGATCATCCTCGTGGCCCTCCTCTGGACACGCTCCAACAGGTCCATGTCCTTCTTGTGTTGGGGACTCCAGAGCTGGAGTTCTTTATATAAGAGCTATATTCTTTTATTATAATAAAAGTAATATATTTGTTTCACTATAAATCAAGTTTCAACAAAAAACCAAAATAAGTATTCTCACAAAGCAAGGCATTGCTTTCAATTTTTAACTTGTTATCCCATGTTCACAAGCACTTTGGCTTGAGAAAACAAGATGACAACAGGGGTATCATCATGAGGAAAGCAGTAGACAACTATTCCTTTGTATTACTTGGAATGACCCATGCCATCTGATTTACTCATTTACACTTTGCATAAAGAACCCAGTCTTGTCTCTCTCCAGGTTCATTCACTAGCCACTTTTTGTGTCAAAAAGGACAGTGAATAGTTGATCACTATTCACCTTCTCCATAGTTTTCACCATTTTGTCATGTCATTTTTGTCATGTCCTTCCTCAGTCAGTAATAACCAGAAATATTAAAAGACATCTGTGAGGTCCTAAAAAAATCGGGAGACTGACTTGAAAATTTAAGAAGACAAGTGAAAAATATTTGTGTTTTTATATGCACCTTATATTATCTGACTCTTTCAGGTTCCTTGGAGATTATGTTGACAAATTTTCCTCAGTGAACATGAAAGTTACAAGCTTTGCTTCTTGTTTTATAAAAATATGTAAACATACTCATTGGAGCAGGGAGAGAAAAGAGTATCTCTCTCTTTCAGAACACCCTTATCACTTCATGACAGAGGTACACTCTAATTCCCTCTCCTTATTTTCTGCCTCTATGAATTACGATCATCCCAGCAAAATGGGACTCGTGCAATGGGAGAGATCACCCATCCTGTGTGCCCCTCTGATCTAGCGGCATAAGCAGCCACACAGCAGGTAGAAAAGTCACTGGTGTTGGGTACTGGTTAAAAGAAGCAGTCAAAATCCTTCCCCTACACAGGCTTTGTTCAGGGCCAACCCCACAGGCGTGCTGAGAGAAACGAATTAGCAAATCTGTCTCTGTGCCTAGCTGCTGGCACCAACAGATGAGGCAAGCGATAAGTATAGGTAGAAGACAGCCCCGTGTACCCTAATTGCTCAAGTGATATTTTAGAGGGGCATAAGCCCAACTTCCTTCCTTTTCCATGAAGAACTGAGATAAGAAGCACAGGTGAGACTTTTCTAGTTAAGAACTCTTGCATCACCACACCATCCATAAGAATGGATGGAAGGAAGGTCCAAAGGAAGATCGACTGATGTCATCTACTTGGACTTGTGCAAGGCATTTGACACTGTCCCACACGATATCCTGGTCTCTAAATTGGAGAGACATGGATTTGACAAATGGACCATTCGATGGATAAAGAAC